>CAUYLG010015883.1:0-69067 GCA_963573385.1 Cacajao melanocephalus
CTGATTATTAGAGAAATGCAAATCAAAACCACATTGAGATACCACCTCACACCAGTTAGAATGGCGATCATTAAAAAATCTGGAGACAACAGATGCTGGAGAGGATGTGGAGAAATAGGAACACTTTTACACTGTTGGTGGGAGCGTAAACTAGTTCAACCATTGTGGAAGACAGTGTGGCGATTCCTCAAGGACCTAGAAAGAGAAATTCCATTTGATCCAGCAATCCCATTACTGGGTATATAACCAAAGGATTATAAATCATTCTATTATAAAGACACATGCACATGTATGTTCATAGTGGCACTGTTTATAATAGCAAAGACCTGGAACCAACTCAAATGCCCATTGACAATAGACTGGACAAGGAAAATGTGGCACATATACACCATAGACTACTATGCAGCCATAAAAAATGATGAGTTCATGTCCTTTGTAGGGACATGGATGAATCTGGAAACCATAATTCTCAGCAAACTGACACAAGAACAGAAAATCAAACACCACATTTTCTCACTTATAGGCAGGTATTTAACAAT
Organism: Cacajao melanocephalus; assembly: GCA_963573385.1. Classification (NCBI taxonomy): domain Eukaryota; kingdom Metazoa; phylum Chordata; class Mammalia; order Primates; family Pitheciidae; genus Cacajao; species Cacajao melanocephalus. The sequence continues at coordinate 540 of CAUYLG010015883.1, forward strand.
GAGAACACATGGACACAGGGAGGGGAGCATCACACACTGGGGTCTGTTGGGGGGGCCAAGGGAAGGATAGCAGGGCGGGGTGGGGGTGAGGTTGGGGAGGGATAACATGGGGAGAAATGCCAGATGTAGGTGATGGGGGGATGGAGACAGCAAACCACATTGCCATGTGTGTACCTATGCAACAACCCTGCCTGATCTGCACATGTACCCCAGAACCTAAGGTAAAAAAAAAAAAAAAAAAAGAAACAGGGTTTTGTCCAGTTGCCCAGGCTGGTCATGAACTCCTGGGCTCAAGCAATTCGCCCACCCCAGCCTTCCAGAATGTTGAGATTACAGGCATGAGCCCCTATACCTGACTGGCATCTTCATTTTTATCTTACCAAATGTTTGCACGCGTGCTTTAAGCCATTTCAAAAGACTTCAGTCTTAGAATTATAAATTTAAAACTTAGGTGGATAGGTTGTATGTGGACAACTGACAAAGTCACTGCTTATCTGTTTTAAGGACAAGCAGATATTTGAGAACTCTGTGGGACAAAGTTGGCAAAAATTAGAAGATAGAGCTTGGGTGTGTGGTAAATTGATACCTAAAATGAAGGGGGGTTCTGTGTCAGAGCATTTTATATCCTCATAGATGGCTGGGGCCCACCCACCTCATGCACAGGCTGCCTTCAGCACCTGCACCCTTTTTCGAGAATGCTGAGATCACCATCAGTGTCACCTCTGCCTCTTGGGTCCCTCTCAGCACATTGTTCCCTCTCCAGGGCACCCATGGGTGCTTGAGCAGAGCAGGTATCACACATACTGTCTTCCGCACAGACTATGAACTCCGTATGGACCGGTTCTTGGTCTCATTGCGTCTCCCCAGACCTAGCATGATCCTGGCTGCAGGCTCACAGTAAATCAAGCTGTCTGTATCAATTCTGTGTGTTCTAAACACTGCACCTACTCCTATGGATCAGGCAGCCCTCGCAATGAGAATTCACTGTGAGAAACCTAGGCTCACAGCAGGGAATTTGCCCAGAATCAACTTGATAAGTTGCATGGCTAGGACTCTGACTAAAATCATTTACTTCCTATGAGAATACAAGTCAGTTAAAAGTCAAATCAGAATTGAAACTGTAAGAATATTCTAGAAAAAAAAAAAACCTTCACATTAATTCAAGTACTCCCGATTTCCAGACACCTTACACTGTAAGCCTATTTTCTTCCATTTAATCAAATATCCAGTCCCTGGCATAATCGCTGGGATTACGAGTTACAGCAAATTATTAAGCAAGCTTTATATTGCAAATTGTTCTCAGGACAATTGATTTCTCAAGTTTGCAGTGTGTGTACTCTGCACACTTTTTCTCACGTCCTTGAGCACAATTTTCATTTAATATTTGTCTTTCTGATGAACCAATATTTGTAGAATTTCTATAACTGAAAGCAACATTCCTGAGGTAGGGCCGAACTAATAGCTGCAGGGAGTACAAAATCACGGTAATTTATCCTTTGCTGTTGTACAATCATGCATGGGAGTGTTTCCATTAGAAATGTATCCTGCTTTCAGGCCCGTGGACTTTACAAAGCCCACATTATGCAGTCTTCGTACAAATAAAGAAAAGCTGCATTAGCAAATCAAAAATAGGTACTTATCTTTTTCTTTTCTGCATGGAGGGAAAAAAAAATCATCAGGTCCAGGTAAATCAAAAGTATTCAACCAGCTTCCGTCTTCCTGCCCTTGCAGAGTCGTTTGTTCAGTGGTTGGCTGTTGAGATCTATCCTCAGAGAGTTCTCTGAAGTAGAATCTTTACCAACCCAGGCCTGGATGTACACTTGCTGTGACAGTCCCATTATTTGTTTTTGTCTGTTTCCTCCTCGAGGAGGTGAGCTCTTCTTCCAGCATTCTGCAGACCTGACAATTAGAAGAGCTTGACAGCTGGGCTCATGCCTATAATCCTAGCACTTCGGGAGGCCAAGGTAGGCGGAACACAAGGCCAAGAGATCAAGACCATCCTGGCCACCATGGTGAAACACCGTCTCTACTAAAAATATAAAAATTAGCTGGGCGTGGTGGCGCATGTCTGTAAGTCCCAGCTACTCGGGAGCCTAGGCAGGAGAATCGCTTAAACCCGGGAGGCGGAGGTTGCAGCAAGCCGAGATTGTGCCACTGCACTCCAGCCTGGCAACAGAGTGAGACTCTGTCTCAAAAAAAAAAAGAAAAAAAGAGCTTGGCATGATGGGCACCTGGTAGCCACCACTGAATGAGTCAACCAATGGGCACAACACCATGTCCTTCCCCTTTCCAAGTCCTGCTCCTTCTGAGATGGATGATTTGTGTGCTTTGGAGGGTTTTGTCCCACACGCTGGTCTTCTTACAGGATTTCTAGTCAACTCTGTAGCTTCGAGTTAGGGCCCGGGGGGTTGAGGCCCCAGGAGTCTTTCTAGTGCCCACATAAAAAGATTTTCAAGTTTACTGTCAGGGAGGAGGCCTGCGAAAATTAGACAACCTCAAGCTGAGTCCAAGCACAGTGCAGGGATTCTGTGCAATAGCAGAACAACAGAATCAACAAAAATAAAGCTTTTCCCTTTTTTTTTTTTTTTTTTTTGAGATGGAGTTTCACTCTTGTTGCCCAGGCTAGAGTGCAGTGGTACAATCTTGGCTCACCACAACCTCCACCTCCTGAGTTCAAGCGATTCTCCTGCCTCAGCCTCCCAAGTAGCTGGGATTACAGGCCTTGTGCTACCACATTTGGCAAATTTTGTATTTTTGGTAGAGACGGGGTTCCACCATGTTGGCCAGGCTGGTCTTGAACTCCTGACCTCAGGTGATCCACCCGCCTCAGCCTCCCAAAGTGCTGGGATTACAGGCATGAGCCACCACAACCGGCCTTTTTCTTTTCTTTGAGATAGTCTTGCTCTGTCACCCAGGCTGGAGTGCAGTGGCACAATTTTGGCTCACTGCAACTTCCACCTCCCAGATTCCAGTGATTCTGCTGCCTCAGCCTCCCGAGTAGCTGGAATTACAGGCACTTGCCACTATGTCTGGCTAATTTTGTATTTTGGGTAAAGATGGGGTTTCACCATGTTGCCCAGGCTGGTCTTGAACTCCTGACCTCAAGTATGCCACCTGCCTCAGCCTCCCGAAGTACTGGGATTACAGGCATGAGGCATTGCACCCAGCCAAGGAGCCTTTTCTTTTTCTTTTTGAGACAGAGTCTCAATCTACCGCCCAGGCTGGAGTGCAGTGGTGCCATCTCGGCTTGCTGCAACCTCTGCCTCCCAGGTTCAAGTGATTCTCCTGACTCAGCTTCCTGAGTAGCTGGGACTACAGACACCCACCACCACACCTGGCTAATTTTTTGTAATTTTTAGTAGAAACAGGGTTTCACCACATTGGCCAGGCTAGTCTTGAAGTCCTGACCTTGTGATCTGCTCGCATTGGCCTCCCAAAGTGCTGGGATTACAGGCGTGAGCCACCGCACCCAGCTGAAAGAGCTTTATTTTTTAGCATTGGTCAGTAGAGCTTATTAGCAGTTTGGGGAAACAAGAATATTTCCAATTTTAAAGAGACAAGACAATCATACAAATGATGTGAGCACTATTACACAGAAAGCAGAGAAGTGTTTTTGAGTTGGTATGTGTTTAAAAATCTCAACCCGCTGCTTAGACATTATTTTAATTATTAGCTGCTAACAACACATGTGCTGCTGTTCCTAGTGCACCAGCAGAAAATGGGCTATGCTCTATCTGCCTGCCTGCCTCCCCTGCTGAAGCTGCCACAGGCAGAGCCCATGTGATACAGACAGGGGATGTTGCCTATACCCAGGCCACTTAAATTCAAGAACAAATCATTATCAAGTACAAATGACAGATGACTTAAAATTTGAATTATCTAGAGCAGACTATTTGCACGTAAGGATTTCTGTTGTCTCTCAGGTGTAAGCATTGGATATATTTTGCAAACAAGCCAAGGCCAACCAACAAAACATTTCATCACTTTCCCTGCATTCCAATCCCTTGCGCACTTCCTTGGGGCTGGTTTGGTGCTCCAGACCCCAAGGCCAGTCAGGCTCAAAGGAGACTCGTTTGCACACTGGCCAAGCCACTATGTAAAACAGCTGGCCCCAGGCCTGTTAACACTTGGATTTGACATAGATTTAAATATCTCTGCTGCTAGTTGTTTAATTTTGGATCAAGACAAGAATTGAAGAGAAGAAAACAAAAGCAAATGCTAGATCTACCTCCCTAGACTGGTTTAACCCAGGGCAAGATTACATCTTATATATTCTTTATAGGAACAAGAGATTTTAAAATCAGGAAATATTTGAGCCAATATTGGTGATTATTTTCTGTTAAAATTCCCCAATAGCATAACTTGAAATTGGAGGGTTTAAAATACAAATTTGAAAACCTTTGCCAAGGCTCTGCAAACTACAGCCTCAGGTCAAATCTAGCAACCTGCCTGTTTTTGTAATTTCCTTAGAAGAACAGCCACACCACCTGTACGTTACTATAGTCTACAGCTGCTCTCACACTGTAATAGAGTTAAGTGATTGCAGCAGCAGCTACATGGCCCACAAAGTCCCAAATATTTACTATCTGAGTCTTAACAGGAAAACTTTGCAAGCCATGCTTTCAATAACAAGTAGGCCGGGTGCAGTGGCTCACGCCTGTAATCCCAGCACTTTGGGAGGCCGAGGCGGGTGGATCACCTGAGGTCAAGAGTTCGAGACCAGCCCGACCAACATGGAGAAACCCTGTCTGTACTAAAAATACAAAAAATTAGCCAGCCATGGTGGCGCATGCCTATAATCCCAGCTACTGGGGAGGCTGAGGCAAGAGAATTGCTTGAACCTGGGAGGCGGAGGCTGCAGTGAGCATTGCAGCCTGGGCAACAAGAGCAAAACTCCGTCTCAAAATAAATAAATAAAGACAAATAAACAAATCTCTACCCTTTTGCAATGCAGGGCAGGGCTCGCTAAACTGCTGAGGTCCAGGGGAGCCCTTAGCTCCTGAGAGGACATTTCTCCAAGGTTCTTGGTCTCCTGCTCTCTCAAGAATGAGAGAGGGGACCAGGTGCACTCGCAAAATAAATACCGGACCCCAAACAGTGTTGCAGAGAAGTGATTTTGTTTAGGTAGACAAAGAGATAAAACAAGAAGAAAGAAAACTTCCGAGAGAGAGAGAGAGAGAGAGAGAGAGAGAGAAAATATGAATATATGTGTGTGTGTATGTAAGGAGATCCAAACATGGAGTCCGAAGGGGGTGAAAGAAGGGGACTTTTAACCTGGGTGGAACCTCCACCTTCTCCTAGACCTCTGGCCAATGAAAGGAGTTCCTTAGAACTTACGCTGGAGTGATTGACTTTTGATTCCTCTCGTGCCCATGAAAATTTAAAACAGACATTAAATATCCTGGATGGACAGAGAGATGGGAAGGGCCCATGGCGCTGGGACGTTCTTGCCCTTAAAACTACGCCCCCTTGTGGACCTGGAAAGAGAACACATTCCTTCAGAACAACATGCATACCTCTAAAGCCCTGGTTCTTTGCTTCCCTGGCCTCACAATGCCTTGAAGAGCATTTTCAACAAAACAGACTCATGCAATCAGAATCTCTGGGCAGTGGGTCCACACTGGCCTTTGTTAAAGCTCCAGCATGAGCAACCAGGGTGGAGAACCACCACCACAGGAAAAAAAAACACAAATAAATGGCAGCTGCTGTAGCATCTCCATCTCTCCTGCCTTTGCACTTTGCCCCTTTCCCCTGCAGCCCGGCATACAGAACCACTGAGTTACCAAAGCCCTTTGCAGACCAAGTGGTGAATTCACAGACAGGTGATATAGCTTAGTGGCTGTCAACCCTCATTCCACATTAGAATTACCTGGGTAGTTAAGAAAAAATACCAATGTGTTCTTCATCCTTCCCCCTTCTTCATTCAGGCCTAACACCATTAGGGGACCACAGTGCCAGGGAGGTGGGGGGAAGCTATAGTGGGCCAGGGGAGGGCGAGGAAGACAGCTGCAGACTCAGGACAGCTGTGCATGGGAGTTAGAGCCTGAGCAGGGTGAGCAGGGTGTCCACACAGGGGAAGGTGTGGCAGTGTAGATGAGGGATCACTCACATGCAGGCGGTTAATCAAATGAGTAAATAACGCAAGGATAGTGGAAGCCATGTTTCTCACAACTAGAGAGGAGGGAAGATCCGAGGATCAACCCTGTGATGCTAGATTGGAATTGGATGTTATCAGAGTAAACTCATGTGTAGTTAGGTATATACGTACATGTACATGTACACACACACACAAACACACCCCCTAATTCTGTTCACTGAGACAGCCTGGGAGCAGAGATGTTCCAAAAGCAATGAGCATACTTATCACTAAGATCTTGGTTTCTAAGTACCATTTTCCACTAAAAGGAACCTAGATTCTCTGGAGAAACATCTGATTCCAGGACTGGGATATGAAAATACAAGATGAGCCTCAGACGCCGGGTGTGGTGGGAGGCTGAGGCAGGCAGATCACTTGAGCCCAGGAGTTCAAGACCAGTCTGGCCAATATGGTGAAACACTGCCTCTACTAAAAATACAAAATTTAGTCAGGTGTGGTGGTGAGCACCGGTAATCTCAACTACTTAATCTCAACTACTTAGGAGGCTGAGGCAAGAGAATCGCTTGAACCTGGGAGGCATAGGTTGCAGTGAGCCGAGGTCGTACCATTGGACTCCAGCCTGGACTATGGAGTGAGACTGTCTTAAAAAAAAAAAAGGATGAGTCTGTAACATTTTGTTGTTTCAGGCCTTCAAAGGATGATGAGGACATGCCAAAAGGACACAGAAGCCAGCCTGAAGGGCTTCCACTGGCCAAATCAGGGACGAGCTAAGCATCAGAATGTAAAAGGTTATAATCCACCGGATACAATAGGAAACCACAAGTTTACACTGATCAAAATTTTAAAATGAATAAACAGAAAGTTTACAATTTACATAGTTTCAAAGTAGCCACTTACAACATGCTTATTAATTATTAAGGGAGGGAAAACAGTAATTTGGCTGTGGAGAAGCCTAGCAGACACCCCTTTAATCAAGTGATCAAAGCGAACGGTGTTGGTATGGGACAAACTGAAATCACACTGGGCAGAACATAGCGTCACTTCTGTGATATTTCTGCCCAAGGTGTGTGACCTGAGTTTCATCATGAAAATATATCAGATAAGCCCAAATTGAGAAACAGCCTTCAAATTCCAGTATCAAGGTCATGAAAGTCAAGGAAAGTTGATGAACAGTTCTGAACTGAAGGAGATCAAAGAGACTTGAGAACTGGATCCAAGAGTTGATTCTGATCTAGATTCTTTTGCTACGGAGGACATGATAGGAACACCCAGTGAATCTCAAGAATGAAGTCTGCAGGTTGGATGGTGGCAACATGACTATGCAAGCATTCCGAGTGTGGTGGGTGCTTTGGAAAAGGGCAGCATGCTTGAATGTGAACAGATCACTAGGGGATCTTAAGATGCAGACAGACTCTGACTCAGTGGGCCTGGGTGAGGCCTGAGACTCATGGGACCTACCCAACCAGCCCCAGAGACGATACTTGGAGTAGCAAGGCTCTAGCGAACCTATAAAAAGTATTGGCTATTTGCCTCCCAAACACCCATCTTCCCCTTCTTTTGATTCTAAACTCTAATTTTCCTTTGGACCATCGTCTCCTGCCCTCTGTGCACCTGTTTTAGGTCAGATAGTCCCTAACACTCAGGCGTGAAGCATGCAACCTGGGCCTGTGCCACCCCATCCTCTGGCCACTGTGAAAGGTTCAAGGCTGGTCCTGAAAACCAGGCAGGGTCGTCCTCCCTTACACTGCTATGAAGAAATATCCAAGACTGGGTAATTTATAAAGAAAAGAGGCTTAATTGACTCACAGTTCAGCATGGCTGGGGAGGCCTCAGGAAACTTACAATCACGGTGGAATACACAGCTTCACAAGGGAGCAGGAGCGAGAATGAGAGCCCAGCGAAGGAGGAAGCCCCTTATCACACCATCAGATCTCGTGAGAACTCACTATCAGGTGAACAGCATGGGGGAAACCACCCCATGATTCAATTATCTCCACCTGGTTCCACCCTTGACGCGTGGGGATTATTACAATTCAAGGTGAGATTTGGGTGGGGATGCAGAGCCAAACCGTATCAGTCAGTGAAGTGCAACTCTAAGAGCCTGAGTTAACACAGCCTCTACTGGCCCCATTTGTCTTCTGGAGCCTTCCTGAGCTCCTAAGCCTTACAGGGGCTCAGGACTTGCCCTCTGCCCTCTAACTCCAAAGGCCTCAAAGGCTTTTCTGACCCTCCACATGACTCCGGCAGAAAGTATCCATGTGCCCTTAGAAAAATGAATTTTTGCTTCAGTTTTCAGACCTATAAAGTGGGATACCACTTACCTCAAAGGATAGCTCACCTAAAGTGTTTTGCACAGTACCTGCCACAGAGTAGATGCTCAATAAATTTTTAATTGTTCATGTTGGCTTTTGGAGCCCATGACCCCACACGAAAAGAAGGGGTGGTATCTTGCTGGTATATCTTAGGTCACATTCTGTATTGATGATGGCTCCCACGAAGTGTGGGCCCCTGGAAAATGAGGCCAGATCTGCTAGCTACTGTTATTGTTCTCTCTGGGTTCTAACAATTCCTGCAGTCTAGCTACTCAATTTATTCCTAGTTTGCTCCCATCCTATACAGAGCTGCCTATATAAGCACATATCAAAAGGAAATAAATTAGCAACGTTGTAGGCGCCGCTGAGTGCAGGTTTTCTCACTCCCAGTCATCAGTCTCCTGCCAGTGAGCAGAAATCCCTTTCGACTGTCTTTATTCTACTGCCATCCTGTGGCTGGTCTGTGCTACTGCAGCACTGTGGGCTGGATGTAGCTGAGCTTCTGTAGGGTCATTGTCCTCATTGTCCCCAGGAAGGTGCTCCTAAGGAAGGAGTGCAGTTGAAGGGACTGCTTGGGTCCCCCACCAGTGGGCAGGCACCTGGCATGAATCACCAGTCTTGACTTGGTTTCTGTTTGATGAACCTTAAGGACACGTAGTACAGGACCATGAAGCCACCGCCAAGGCCAATGATGATGAGGTAGATGGCGTAGAGAGGATACGAGTTCAGCTCCATGGCACTGAGGATCTGGAGACACAGACATGCAGCGGGCTCATTAGGAGGACGGGCAGCCGGACATCTAGTCACTTAGAACCTGAGGCCTTCCCCACTTACTTTATCTCCTGGGACCGCGATGGTGAAGTTGCCCATAGGCATTTTATAAGCTCTGCTGCTGAACTGAATCTTCATCAGCCCTTCAAAACACCACCGCAGGAAGGACACTTTGGAAATCCACGCAGGCACTGGAGACAGAGACCTGCGTTACTCACAGGTCTCCCTCATATTCTCACGGCTTCCCCATTTTGCATCATCTCCCCCGTATTCAGTCTCCCCATATTCCCATGGGCTCCCTATATTCACACAATCTCCCCATATTTCCATGGTCTTCTTTATATTGACATGGTCTCCCCCATATTCAGTCTCCCCATATTCCTACGGTCTCCCTATATTCTCACAGCCTCCCCATATTCACACAGTCTCCCCATATTCTCACAGCCTCCCCATATTCACAGTCTCCCCATATTCCCAGCCTCTGCATATTCACAGTCTCCCCATATTCACAGTCTCCCCATACCTCCCCATATTTACACTGTCCTCCCATATTCTCAGTCTCCCCATATTCCTATGGTCTCCCCATATTCACACATTCTCCCCATATTCCCACAGTTTCCTTTATATTGACATGGTCTCCCCATATCCCCAGTCTCCCTATATTCTCACAATTTCCCCATATTCCCATGGTCTCCCCATTTTCTCATTGTCTCCCCATACTCTCATGGTCTTTATATTGATAGAATCTCCCCCATATCACACAGTCTTCCCAGATTCCCACAGTCTCCCCCACCTGCACAAGGGCACATCGCACTCTCTGAGACAGCGCCATGATGGCTCTGGCCCAAGTCCTCTGATGAGCCAGGAGGGGAGAGAGGCCAAGAGGCAAAAGGGCAGAGAGGCTTCTGGGGACATGGACTGGGGCCGAGGGAGCTGAGAGGCCGTGGGGTCACCCACACGTCTGATCCATAGCAATTCTCGAGAGGGCTTTGCTGAGGCGCCCTGCATGTGACAGCTTCATGGAGGGTGTGGGCTGAGGAGACTCAGCAGCCCCACACCAGAGACGATGGAGCCTGTGCCCTGATCCTATGGGGGTGGCATGGTACGGGGTGGGGGAGGAGGCAATGAGCCCCGCCCCGGTGCATCAGGAAAGGCCTGGCAGAAGTGAGGCCTATGGAAGGAGGGGCATGACATTCCCAGAGACAGCAGCCGGGCAGGCCCAGAGGTGAGAGGGTGGGGTGTGCTGGGGGCTTCAGAAAGCTGGGAGGCCGCAGGGATTGAGCAGCCCTGGAGGGTTTGAGCACAGAGGGGCACGGGTTTGCCCTTGGCAAGCTTAGTCTGCATGCCTGAGTCGAGGGGGATGTGGAGGGCCCAGGTCACAGAGACCAGGCTGTGGCAGTGGCCCAGGTTCCAGTGATTGCGTCCAGGGATGGGGACACAGCCAAGCAGACATTTCAGAGAAACAGGAGGCAGAATCGACCTGGCTCACAGGTGGATGTGGAGAGGGAGGGAGAGAGTCGAGGGCGACTTCTGGGTATCAGCTGTGGGATAGGAGGAGGTGCCTCTGTCTCCTCTAATGGAATCGTTCCTTCTGCCTGCAGGACAGTGGGCAAAGGCTTCTGCTTCCAGAAGGGCCAGCCTTGAGTTGGATCTAAATAGCGAGTGACCATCTCTGGACAAAAGCAGGCTTCATCCAGCCTCATGAGGCCTAATGAAGCTGGCCCAGGCCTGGGGAGCAGGCCTCACCTGTCCACAGGCTGCTCAAGGTTATCATGAAACCCCCAGTGAGGTAGAAGGAGTTGTAGACGGCATTGCTGAAGAAGCAGGCCATGTGGAAGGTGGGGAACATGGCCGCGGAGGCCAGGGCCATAATCCTGCAGCAGAAGACCACCAGCCACACCAGCAGGAAGTGCAGCAGGAAGGGCAGAAGGCCCGGCCTCAGGTTGGCCAGCCAGTAGGTGGGCATCCCGTAGATGATGATGTAGGCACAGTGCTCTGGAAACTCCCCGAGGACCTGCAAAGAACAGCCTTGCAAGGATGTGAAGCCAGCACCTTCACTGCCATTATTATAAACTTTTTTTTTTGAGACAGAGTTTCGCTCTTGTTGCCCAGGCTAGAGTGCAATGGAGTGATCTCGGCTCACTACAGCCTCCGCCTCCTGGGTTTAAGTGATTCTCCTGCCTCAGCCTCCCAAGCAGCTGGGATTACAGGCATGTGCCACCACACCTGTCTAATTTTTGTGTTTTTAGTAGAGACAGGGTTTCACCATGTTGGCTAGGCTGGTCTTGAACTCCCAACATCAGGTGATCCACCCACTTCGGCCTCCCAAAGTACTGGGATTAGAGGCATGAGCATCCACGGCCTGGCCTATTATAAATGTTTAAAAGTAGCAACGCCCGCCATGGCACCCTTCCCTCCTGATGAGGCTGTGGCAGGAGGGTGTGCTGGGACCCAGGTGCATGAGCTCAGTTCTGGCTTCCCCCTTGCAGATGCCAAGTGCTCCCTCTAGGGCAGTTCAGTCTGTTTCCCCATGGTGGTGGTGGGTACCTGCTATCCCAAGACCTAGTTTCAGGTCCCTACTCCTCCTGATCAGACTAAATAGCTGTGAGGCCTTGGAGGGCCACGTGGCCTCTCTGAACCTCTGCTTCCTGGAAACACCTGCCTGGCCTGCTTGGGGGCCACAGCGAGGCTCTGAAGAGGTCGAATACAATGAGGGCTTCTTTTTTTTAGATTCCTCCTGACCACAAAACTATCATTCCTGATCTACAGTCCTGGTCTTTTAGTAAACGTTTAAAATAAAAGGTCAAGTCTCTGAAACTCCCCTAGAAAATGCGGCATCTGTGACTTCATGTGCCACATGCCCTCATAGTTCAGAAGAGGCTTCCTTATAGCAATGTTTTCTCCACACTTATCCCCGCCCTGGGTGGGGCGGGGGGGGGCACTTGCTCTCAACCCTGCCCAGTCACCTTGGCAAAGAAATATGGACCAGCAGTGTACAGCCCGTCTTCCAGTTCATAGTAAAGCATCGCCCTCTCCGAGTAACCTAAAAAATGGGAGAAAGGAGAAGAGAATGAAAAAGTAGAAGAAATCTACAGTGTTTCTGTTTTGGCGACTCTCTTAATACAATTCAAAGTAGTTATCATATTGCCTAAGTCTCTTATTTAAAAAAAATAGGCACAGAAAAGCCATCCTAATTTAGATCTTTGACAAGGCTCTTCAGGTTTTGCAAGTCTGTAGCTTGTGTTCTGCTGTCAAATATAAATCCGGCTAGGATAGGAACAGCTAAGACTCGGTAATTTGCTTTCATTTGCATACTGATATTAACATGCAAACTTTAAAAACATTATTGTGTTGTGTATCACAATCATGATGAAATCAAAACCGTTCTCCCCAGAAGCTCAAAGGAACACAGCTCAGAGGTGGCTGAGGTCCTGCCTGGCCACGCCAGCGGGCCACACTCACTTTTGGAGATGACATCCAGAATGACGTTGAAAGGGATGAGAGCGCCGATCATGAACAAGAGGGCAGCTGTGTCCATGAGGGAGAGCTGGATGCTCCCGTGGCCAAAGTAGAGGAAGCCGATGGTCAGTGACATCAGACAGGCCTCTGCCCCGTGGATGAGGAGGGTGGGCAGGTCTCGGAAGTCGTTGGAAATCTGACGACTTAAAAACCAAGAGGAAGAGATGCTCAGGTGACAGCACACACCAGCTCTGTGGCCTTGGGAATGTTACCATCTCTGTAAGCCTTGTTTTTCTCATATGCAAAATGGGGGTGGGAATCACTGCCTCACAGAGCTGCTCTGAGGATTAAATCAGAAAACTGATGACAGCATCTGTCCCACAGTAGCTACTCAGTAAGTGATTGTTGCTTTTATCGTCGATGTATCAGCTTGGTAATGTTACTTAAAGAAATGATTCTGAGGAAAACATCAGTTAGGTCCGTAAAGATGTACGGACAAGCCAGACGTGGTGGCTCACGATTGTTGTCCCAGCATTTAGGGAGGCCAAGGCAGGCGGATGGCTTGAGGTCAGCAGATCGAGACCAGCCTGGCCAACATGAAGAAACTCTGTCTCTACTTAATACACACAAAAAATTAGCTAGGCGTGGTGGTGCACACCTGTAATCCTAGCTACTTGGGAGGCTGAGGCAAGAGAATCACTTGAACCTGGGAGGTGGGGGTTGCAGTGAGCTGAGATTGACCTAGGGCACTCCAGCCTGGGCGACAAGAAAGGCTCTGTCTTAAAAAAAAAAAAAAAAAAAAAAAAAAAAAGATGTACACTCAAGGATGTCTGCTGCCTCATTGCTTGTAGCAGCAAAAGCCTGAAGATAATCTGGCCATCAAGATGGACTTAATGGTTGGGGGGTGATTATGGCTAGACTGACTGGAACGCTGAGGAAGCCCCAATCAGATGGGAGGTAGAGGCGCTGCCCTAACTGGAAAGAAGCTGGTTGCAGACTGGCATGCAGAGTATGATCCCACTACGTTTAGAAACGCGTGTGTGCATGGAAACATCAGGAAAGACACACGCCACACAGTGCCGTCTGCTTTTCTTTGAGGGCTGATGTGGCCGGGAATTCCCTCTTTACTAGAGATTCTCTCCTATGGTCTCCATTACTTACAAGTTCCCTGTGCTATTTCTACGATCTTCCAGTGAGGATATCTTAATTCTGTTTAAAGAATAAAAGTAGTGGGGGTGTTCTGTGTCATGCTGAGGGCTAGTGCTAGTCCCAACAATATGGTTTTCTTTTTTTCTTTTTTTGAGATAGGGTCTTGCTCTGCTGCCCAGGCTGGAACGAAGGTACAATCACGGCTCACTGCAGCCTCAGCCTCCAGGAATCAAGCAATTCTCCCACCTCAGCCTACCAAGTCGGCCCATGCTACCATAACTGTGTTTTTTCTAGAGATAGGCTTTTACCATGTTTCCAGGCTGGTCTTGAACTCCTGAACTTAAGTGATCTGCCCACCACAGCCTCCCAGAGGGATGAGATTACAGGAGTGAGCCACCATGCCTCACTGGAGGCTGTTTTTTCAAATGTTCTACCTCTTGCTTCTTCCTTCAAATTCACTTTACATAGAAAGGGCTTAATGTGATATACAAAGACTTGGCGTGGGGGTCAGTAATAAAATGACAGATAATTACTGGATCAGTGAGGTAAACTGCTGCACCGCCCCCGGCATCTTCGTAGGACTCGGGAGGCAGTTGGTGTCTGGTGGGGCCAGGCTGTAGGGAGGCAGAAGATGTGGCCAGGTCAGGGGGCAGCCGCCTTCTGCAGGGAGCTGTCCTCTCAGAGCCGCCCGCCACCTTACCTTTCCACGCAGGTGTCCTCATCAAGATCCTTTGTCTCTGCTTTCCACAGAAAGTCATCTAAGTCACGCACTTTTTCTAGAAACAGGGCTGCAAGTGACTGAGCCTTCTCCCTGGTGGCCACTTCCTGTTCTTTGCTGCGCCTGTCAATGCTGGTCAGGTCCACTGCAAGCAGGGGATGTGGAGTTATGAGTGGCCTGGTCCCTGGCACCTGCTCACAGGTGAGGAGCTCAGTGCATGCCCAGCCCACAATGCTGGTCAGTCCTCAGGGGGCTCCGGGACATGCTCCACACCCTCAGCTATGAAGGAAGGGACAGAGCAGAGAGAGGCAGAGGGACCCCAAGGGCTGGGCCCTCACCCTGCCAGGCCTGACCACATAAGCAGAAGCCTCAGGAGAAGGGTAGTGGATCAAAAAATGGGCAACAGGACACGCCCCACCCAAGTCCCACTACCCAGGCTCATTTTGGGGACATCTTAGGACAGAGCAAGAGCCTTCAGAGCCGAGGGCCACATCACAATCATGCTCTGGCTCCAACTCCAGCTATCCAGAAAGCTTTTGATGAGGACTCAGTGGCCCTCCATGGGGAGAAGTTGGGCTGGTCAAGGGGAGGCTGAGTAGTTGGGTTCCTAGTTAGTGAGAGTTGTATCCAGATAGATAGTGAGAGTTCTATCCAGAGAGTGAGGGTTCTATCCAGATAGATAGTGAGAGTTCTATCCAGATGGGGAGAATTCTATCCAGATAGATAGTGAGAGTTCTATACAGCAAGTGAGAGTTCCATCCAGATAGATAGTGAGAGTTCTACCCAGATGGTGAGAGTTCTATCCAGATGGTGAGAGTTCTATCTCGCATTGAAAATTAATAAGTTGGCCTCCCAAGCAGCCTGCCCAAAGCAGGAGAATGTCTGGCTGGAGGGCTCCAGGGACTGGCCAATTTCAGGTAGATTTCTCACCTCCCCCTTGGTCAGCTGCTCTGCCCCAGGAGGGAGACAGCACACTCAGCTGGAGACCCAATCTGATCAGCCCCTCCCTCCTAAATCTAGGGATGCTACCTGTGGGGAGCACCAGGCAGCCCCCACACCACAGCCATCCTCCTGCAGGGCCTCTGCCTTCTACCTCCAAGGCCCTGGCAATGCCAGAAAAGGCAAACTGAGCCCAGCCACAGCCAGGGCCTCCGTTTACCCAGCCCACTCTAGGCCCACGCATGCCTGCCCACCCTCCCTCCATTCCTTCCCCAGAGCCTTGGCTTGGCTAGAAGTACCCTACTCCTCCCTACTCCTCTCTCTCCCCATTCCCTCCTCCCATATCCTTCTTCTTCTTTTTTTTTTTAGATGAAGTCTCACTCTATCACCCAGGCTGGGGTGCAGTGGTGTGATCTCGGCTCACTGCAACCCCTGCCTCTCAGATTCAAGCAACTCTCATGCCTCAGCCTCCCAAGTAGCTGGTACTATAGGCATGTGCCACCACACCCAGCTAATTTTTGTATTTTTAGTAGAGATCGAGTTTCACTGTGTTGGCCAGGCTGGTCTCAAACTCCTGACCTCAGGTGGTCTGCCCACCTCGGTCTTCCAAGGTGCTGGGATTACAGGCATGAGCCACTATGCCCAGCCCCTCCTCCCATTTTCAGAACACATCTCAAGACAAGATCACGTCTAGGTGGGGTCTTATAAACCATGATGTGGTGATGTGGCCCCCAGTGTGCAGCACTGTAGCTCAGAACATCAGATGTTTTGGGAACCCCCAGGCCCCATGTAGCTCTTGCATCCCAGCTCGATGAGGCTTGCAAGCCAGAACCCCCCTCCAATAACAATATAAAATGTAAAAAAGAGGGCCAGGTGTGGTAGCTCACACCTGTAAACCCAGCACTTTGGGAGGCCGAGAAGGGCAAATCACCTGAGGTTGGGAGTTTGAGACCAGCCTGACCAACATGGAGAAATCTCATCTCTACTAAAAATACAAAAAGTCAGCCAGGCATGGTGGTGCATGCCTGTAATCCCAGCTACTCGAGAGGCTGGGGCAGAATCCCTTGAACCCAGGAGGCAGAGGTTGTGGTGAGCCAAGATGGCGCCATTGCACTGCAGCCTGGGTGTCAAGAGCAAAATTGTCTCAAAAAAAAAAAAGAGTTTTCAGGTCTGCTGTAGACATTTGACTTCTAGTAACTACTCTCTGGGGTTACTTAAAATTATTCCCTGGTGGTCAGGTTGGCAGGTGCCCTTTGGCCCCTATTCTGGGGATGGCTAGATTAAGGATGACACACCGCCAGGAAGCCAGGCTGGCACCTGAGCACAGGGAGAGAGGCGAACTCTCTGTGAGTCCATGCAGAATGTGAGTACATAGGGCGAGGGGTGGCCTGTCCTCCTGGGGGAAGGACGGAGGGGAACTGGGACACTAGGAGGAGAGTGTGGGCAGTTGGATAAGGAGTCGAGGCCAGGGCTGTCCCAGTTCTGTGCCTTACAACCATGCTGGAGGGGGTGTGTAGCTCTGCAGGCTTTAGGTTTCCCATCTGGAAAGATGGAGATGGCCTTGGCCTGGCAGGGGTTTGAGAGTCAAACAGGAGACCCTCCAAGCCTGGCACATTTAGGCCCCGTGTTTGCCTTCAAGGAGATGATGGCTATTGTCCTGTTTCCTGGTGGGGTCCTTGCTACAGCTTGCCATCCTTCAAGAAAGCTGGGGCTTAGGCAATCTATAGGACAAGCCATGACAGCTGCCACCCCGGGCCCTGGTATAACCGTGCCACCTGTCCAGCAGCCACGCCCTTCCTCAGCACTCAAGATTTCAGAGCAGGTACTTGGGAAGGCAACTGTCTCCTGCAGAATGAAGGAAGTGGCTCATGCTCCCTGAGTGTAACACGCTGAGGGTTCAGAACCCAAGCGAAGGGCAAGTCTGGGGCTGCCAGAGCAATTTTCATTTCGCGAGAGCCACTGGCCGAGACCACCACCCTGGGTCCCCCTCTGCCACCCTGCACATTCAGGCTCGCTGCTGCTATGGGGACACCAGGGAATGTTTTAAGATCTGTGACCTCTTAACCTTAAAGTCGGTTTCCCTACAGAGCCTGAATAAAGACTCTGATCTTGATCGCTCCTAACCCTCTTGGATTCCATGCCCTCCCATCACTGGAGCTTGCAAGTTTCTAATCTATCATGCACAGAAAGGTGGCTATTTGTCAGAAGCTCCTATTTCCAGGCCCTCATTTCTAGCATTTGATATCTGGCAAACCACCCCACATTCTTCCCCATCCTTGCTCCTCCTCTCCTGAAGCCGCTGGGAGTTCCTGCCCTGAATCTTTTCAGCAAGCTTGGGCAGGGTTTAAGTGTCGGGGAGACCCCGTGTGCCAGGGCCCTGGCTGCTGGCTTTGGGGACTCACCATAGAAGTCAGCGGGGTTGCTGTAGCGAGGACAGGGGTAGCCGATGGCTGTGAAATACTGGACCATGTGCTGGGCCGCCCCTAGGTAGATGGGGGTGCCAGACGTCATCAGGAGGACCAAATCGAACAGCCTGAAGATGTCAGAGCGAGGCTGGTGGAGAGAGATGAGCACCAGCCGGTTGCCTTTGGCCAGCCTGGACAAGGTCTTCACCAGGTTGTGGGCTGTGAAGCTGTCGAGCCCAGAGGTAGGTTCGTCGAGAATGAGGATTCCTTCCCAGAACAGAGAGGAGCCTGGTGAGTCGGTGGGGCTCTGGCCAGACCAAGCCAAGCCTGAGGGGGCCACGCAGGTCCCTCTTTCCCCGTCTACCCCCCAGGCCCTCACCTGGGTTCCACAGGAGCTGTACCCCAATGCTGACTCTCCTGCGCTCGCCCCCTGACACGCCTCGCACATACGTGTTGCCCACGCGGGTGTCAGCACACTGACTAAGCCGCAGCTCCGCGATCACATCCTCTACCTGTGGGCCAGAAGGAGCTCTGAGGCCACCTCAGGGGCCTCCTTCGGGGCTGGACACATTGTGACCCCAAGGATAAAGGTGCCCGCCCCTCCGGCCGGGTTTGAAAGTGAAGAGGGACAGCCCCAGCTCTTGAGTTATGAGCCGCAACGCTGGTTCCCCCGATTCTTTCCACAGGTCCTGAGCCACCTCGACATGCCGGGGATGGTGTCCTGTGTTAGGAATGTGGCCGTGGACTGGGGACCATGGCTCTCTACCCACATGGAGGCCCAGAAAACACACAAACAAATACCCTCATCACACATCTTGACAAGTGCGGTGAAGGGAACGGATGGCTGAGCTGGCTTGCGGCAGGGTTTGAAAGGAGGGTGGAGGGCGGGTGGACAGCAAGCTGAGTTGCTCACACTCGACCTTTGGCTGGGTCCTGAGGCAGGGTAGCAGGGGAGGAGGGGGCATGGACCTGGTGGCTTCTTGGACCCTTGGGGTCACCACTGGGGCCAGTTAGTTACCCTTTTGTCACGCTGGGCCTGGGAGAAGGTTCTGGGCAGCCGCATCTGGGCAGTGAAGGCCAGGGTCTCTCGCACGGTCAAGTTGGGGAGCAGCTGGTCGTGCTGGCGCACGTGGGCCACACACTTCCTCACCAGCTGAGGCGAGCTGGGCTGCCCATTGATCCAGATCTGGCCTGACTTGATCTTGCCACCGTGACCTCGGCCAGTGATAACGTCCAGCAGTGAGGCTCTCCCACAGCCTGCGAAGTCACCGGAGGTGTCCCTGAGAGCAGAGCTTCTATGGGGGCCAGCCTGCTGACCACTGCTCCCCACGACTCTCCAGGACCCTGGACTACTGTGTTCATGCAGATGTGACCAGCCTTAGAGAGGTGACATAGCCCCTAGACCTTGATGGGGTGGCCCCAGGACATGGAGCTCCAAGCCTTCTGTCTGCAGCCAATGTGAGCACCCCGTGGGGCTGCGAGGCATGATGGTGCTGGGGGTTCAGGCCAGGCCAGCCAGAGGTGGCACGGCAGGAGAAGGCTGTAGTCCCAGATGCCACAGGGCCAGCTGCTGCCTGGAGCATTTGTCTCCTCCTGCCACCAACCAAGACCCTTTTTCCCCAAGCAAGGCTGATGTTAATGTAACTATTTTTGGCTGGCAAACATGCCAGCAACGTCTCATTATTCAATGTCGTTTGGTTCAGAAGCTGGCTTTGTGAGGACTAATTTGGAGCATTTATAGAGTGGCTTTTAAAAATGCAAAACCAAATCTATTTTGAGAAATAATGGAGGAAAAAATAGAGAAATAATAGATGTAGAAATGATTTTAAAACTGCAGCATAGTGTACACATATGTTCTGACTGTATCTTCTACACCCATCTCACTCTTCTTTTTGTCAGTGATACTTTTTCTTTTCTTTTTTTTTTTGAGACAGAGTCTCGTTCTGTTACCCAGGCTGGAGTGCAGTGGCACAATCTCGGCTCACTGCAATCTCTGCCTCCCGGGTTCTAGCAATTCTCTCGGACTCAGCCTCCTGAGTAGCTGGGATTACAGGCGCCTGCCACCATGCCTGGCTAATTTTTGTATTTGTAGTAGACACGGGGTTTCACCACGTTGGCCAGGCTGGTCTTAGACTCATAACCTCAAGTGATCCACCCACCTCAGCCTCCCAAAGAGCATCAGTGAATTTTTAATTCTCTTTTTTAAAAAAAGATTAACCTACTTGAGGGTGGAGGTTGGGAGGAGGGAGAGGAGCAGGAAAAATAACTTGGGTACTAGCCTTAGCACCTGGGTGACGGAATAATCTGTACAACAAACCCCTGTGACACTAGTTTACCTATTTAGTGTACCTATATAACAAACCTACATGGGTACCCCGAAACCTAAAAGTTAAAAAAACAGACTCATTGAACTTGAGTTTACACCATCCTCTTCTGAATGATGTGTTAATTATTATTGATTTGAGAAAGTAACCATCAGATCGGACCTAGTTTCCAAAAGCTTTTGATGAGGCACTTTCTGCAGCAGCTGTTTAAACTGTGAATGTGAATGGGGCTCAGGCTCAGAACATCTTCCTACCATGGAGCTAGGAATGAGCTCTTTCCAGTCCCCCCAGATGGAGTGTTTTTTGCTTGTTTGCTTTTGAAATGGAGTCTCACTCTGTTGCCCAGGCTGGAGTGCAGTGGCATGATCTCAGCTCACTGTAGCCTCCGCCATCTGGTTCAAGAGATTCTCCTACCTTAGCCTCTTCACTAGCAGGGATTAGAGGCACCCACCACCACGCCCACCTAATTTTTGTACTTTTAGTAGAGACAAGGTTTCACCATATTGGCCAGGCTGGTCTCAAATTCCCGACCTCAGGCTATCCACCTGCCTCACCCTCCCAAAGTGCTGGATTACAGGCGTGAGCCACCATACCTGGCCCTAGATGGAGATTTGATTTCCTTACTGTATATTCCTTTCGGAGAGCAAGTTTCTCAAGTTGTGTTTAAACAGTCTTTGTCACACAAGCCAATACACGTGTGATAAGTCCTGTCTGCCACACACTATGTGCTTCCTGCAGGAAGCCCCACAGCACCCAGTACAAACCCCTGGAACCAAGAAGCTTCCCCACGTGATCTTTCTGGTTGCTGTGCAGAGGCTCTCAGGGTAGAAGGGGCCGTGCACTACCTCTAGGTGCACCTCATTTAAGATCCTTGAGAACATGACTGGAGCAAAATAGCCAAGAGAGAAACCTCGGAGAGAAGCTTCAGAGCCAGGCTCTGGGGTACAGAGGACTTCACCAACATTCACAGAGACCATAGATTCCCACCCAGAGAGCAGGAAGGCCATGTTTTCTGAGCAAAACTTTTGTGAGAGCTGTGGGCAGCCTTTCCAATGGAGGATGCCTGTGGCATCTGGGGAGACTCTCTGACATGGTTTGGCTCTGTGTCCCCACCTAAATCTCATCCCAAATTGTAATCCCCAAGGGAGGGACCTGGTGGGAGGTGATTGGATCATGAAGGCAGATTTCCCCAATGCTGTTCTCATTATAGTGAGTGAGTTCTCATGAGATCTTATGGTTTAAAAGTGTTTGGAAGTTCCTCCCCTCACTCTCTCCCTCCTACAACCATGTAAGATGTATCTCGCTTCCTCTTTGCCTTCTGCCATGATTATAAGTTTCCTGAGGCCTCCCCAGCTATGAGGAACTGTGAGTCAATTAAACCTCTTTCCTTTATAAGTTACCCAGTCTCGGGTAGTTCTTTAGAGAAGTGTGAAAACAGACTAATACGCCCTCCATGAACTAAGAAAAAACATCTGCTGGCATTCAAGACCCTTATTCAATGGTTGAAATCTCCAAATCAGTAAATTCATTAATTGGAAACCACTTTTGGCATTGCTGAGTCTATAAAAGAAACTAAAATGACTAGGGCTATTTTCTTTATATTTTAAAAATTATGGCCAGCGTTCTTTTGTGTGTGCGTTGGGCGGGGGTAGGGGAGATGACAGTAAAATCACAGGAAGTGTAGTGGATGAACCTTTCTAATAAATCATTTTAATACTTTCAGCTGCTCCGTTAAACTAACTTTGGCCTGAGACTGCCTGCATACTTTGAGCTACCACAGAGCAAACTGCAAGCAAACTTAGTATGTAAACAAACTGCAACCTATCTTAGCAGTATATTCTCTTAGGAGAGAGATTGGCTGAGACAAGTTGCTGAGTCTCAGCCAGTCATGGCAGCCAAGCATCAGCCAATCACAGGCTGCCGACTGATGAGCTCCTGTCCATACCCAACACCTGATCACATCACCCTCAAATAAATAAGGTGAACACCAAACTGTAACCAATCAAGCTATTTCTTCCATAGGGATCTTCATTTTTCTTTTCCTTTTTTTTTTTTTTAATTTATTTTTGAGACAGAGTCTCACTCTGTCATCCAGGCTGGAGTTCAGTGGCATGATCTCGGCTCACTGCAACCTCCACCTCCTAGGTTCAAGCAATTCTCTGCCTCAGCCTCCTGAGTAGGTGGGATTACAGGTGCCCGCCACCATGCCCCGCTAATTTTTTTGTATTTTTATTAGAGACGGGGTTTCACCATCTTGGCCAGGCTGGTCTTGAACTCCTGACCTCGTGATCCACCCACCCCAGCCTCCTAAAGTGCTGGGATTACAGGTGTGAACCATCGTGCTCAGCCTGGCTCTTCCTTTTTCTGTCTATGAACACTGCCTGACCAAATTGCTTGGGGGAGCTCTCTGAACTGGTCCTGGTTTTGAGTGCTGCCACATTTATTAATCATTCTTTGCTTAAATAACTCTACTATTTACTTGCCTAAAGTTTTTTGTTTTTTGTTTTTGTTTTTGTTTTACACAGGCAAGTGAACCTGAAGCTGAACAACACTGAATCTATAGTTAAACAGCCAGGAGATGCTGGGTGCGGTGGCTCACGCCTGTAATCCTAGCACTTTACGAAGCCAAGGCAGGCAGATCACCTGAGGCCAGGAGTTGGAGATCAGCCTTGCCACCATGGTGAAATGACAGCTGTACAAAAACATTAGCCAGGCATAGTGTTGCGCATCTGTAATCCCAGCTACTTGGGAGGCCAAGGCAGGAGAATTGCTTGAACCTGGGTAGGGGGCGGGGGCAGAGGTGGCAGCGAGCCGAGATCACACCACTGCACTCTAGCCTGGGCTACAGAGCAAGACTGTCTCAAAAAAATCAATGTCATTTATTCATTCTTTTCTAAGAGATAGGATCTTGCTCTGTTGCCCAGGCTGGAGTGTAGTGACACAATCATAGCTC
The DNA here is from genome assembly GCA_963573385.1 of Cacajao melanocephalus. Taxonomy (NCBI): domain Eukaryota; kingdom Metazoa; phylum Chordata; class Mammalia; order Primates; family Pitheciidae; genus Cacajao; species Cacajao melanocephalus. Next base: position 23,667 of record CAUYLG010015883.1, read on the forward strand.
ACTTCAGTTTTGAACTCCTGGCTCAAGCACTCCTCCTGAGTAGCTGGGATTACAAGGGCATACCACCATGCCCAGCTAATTTTTTAAATAAAAAAAAAATACTTTAGCGATGGAGTCTCCTCCGTATGTTGCTCAGGCTAGTCTAGAACTCCTGGCCTCAAGCAGTCCTCCTGCCTCAACCTCCCAAATATTCAATATAATTCTTGCTCAGCCTCTCTGAACTTTCCTCAACCACAAATCAGGGATACTGACAGCTAGAGGGTTGCATGGGACAAATATTAACCATGATGGCCCTAAGTAAGGACCCAGGTGTCCCCTAGATGCTGGATTCAGGAAGAGAAGGCAGATATAACAAGAAACGCTACTAGATGTTATAAATAAAAATGCAATAGTAGGCTCATAAGGGATCTATTTTTTTCTTATTTGGGTCAGGATTGTAGGGACAGGGACAGGGACAGAGTGAGACGAACTTAATGACTGTGCATACTGTTTCAGTTACAAAGTGCATTTATACACAAGATCTCGTTTGATCTTTGGTTATATAGTAAACAGAACTTATCTATCAGAAGGGTGTAAAAGTTTGAAGCTGATGTTTAAAAAAATTGAGTAATCTCTACCCCTGGAAATGATTAATTAAAAGGTATAAAATACTTTCTCTAACACTATGTAAGGGTGTCCCAGGGAGAAATGCCTTGATCTGAGAATCATGAAACCAAAGTTCTAGTTCTAGCTCTGCATGAAATATGTGTCCTTAGGAGAATCACTCAGTTTCTCTGGGTTTGAGTCTCCTCATCTGTCAAATGGAGGGGAGTGTGAGTGTGTCTGTGTGTGTGTGTGCGCGCGTGTGCACGCACGCAGGAAAATACTCTAAACACACTGAGGAGTAGGGAGTTTGAACGCCTTCCTCTGAAAATGCTTCCAAACTGGTAGGGAGAAGGAAAGGTAGAATACAGTTAGAATGAACTCTGTTCCCCAAACCCCCTTTCAGCTCAGACATTCTCTCATTTTAAATTTGGCCATGGAAGTGACTATTTGAGACACTCCAAGAACCTGGCTCTTTGCAGACGAGTGAAGGTTGTGCTAAGTAAGATGCTGGAGGGGCCGTGTGAGGGGTGAGCATGGCAGGGGCTGCCTGGCCATAATCAGAATGTGATTGTGGAGGAACAACCTGAGCTAATGCCCCTCATGGCTGGAGGAGTCTGAAAAGATCATTACATGCTGAAGCTCTCAGTCCAGGTGTGAACCAAAGTCAGATGCTCTGGCTGCAGCCTCGGGTGGACAAGAGGCACACTCATGACTTGTAACAACAGCACCTACCCACAAGCCAGCAAATGAAGGTTGAGCCCAGGTCTATCTGACCCAGAACCTGTGCTGTCAACCATTCTGCTATATTATTCCACTAGTCAGCAAAGAGTTCCATAAAAAGCATCCGTTTGTCCAAAGGACCATTCTGCATCCCAGGAGAGAAACCATTTCCCAGTGATTTGCCTTTCTGGATACCTGAACTCCCTATGATGGCCAGCATCTGCCCACTTCTCACTTTGAAGCTCAGATTCTGGATGCCCAGTTCACAAGAACTTCCACGGCTGTGAGACGTCCAGGGCATCTTGAACTGAGCCAGGTGCTCAAACCAAGAGACCTGAGAGGCCATGTCCACCTGTGGGGAGACATCAGAAGCTTCCTTAGACAGCTGAATGGTTCAGAGGGCTTCAGCAAATTCTGTTTGGCTCCCTCGTGTCCCAGGTGGCCCCTCTCTGCAGAGGACATGTCCCCACCTACACACAATAAGCTCCAACCCAGGTTCTACCAAACACAGAAGCTGGACCCATGCTGAGAACCTGTAGCTGCTGTTTCCAGGTCTGAAGATAAGAGGAATGAAAAGCACGTGCAGGCTGGGCACAGTGGCTCATGCCTGTAATCTCAGCACTTTGGAAGGTTGAGGCAGTTGGATCACCTGAGGTCAGGAGTTCGAGACCAGCCTGGCCAACACGGTAAAACCCGTCTCTACTAAAAATACAAAAATTAGCCAGTGTGGTGGTGGGCACCTGTAATTCCAGCTACTCAGGAGGCTGAGGCAGTAGAATCGCTTGAATCTGGGAGGCAGTGAATCAGAGATTGCAGTGAGTTGAGATTGCATCACTGCACTTCAGCCTGGGTGACAGAGTGAGACTCCATCTCAAAAAAAAAGAAAAAGAAAAAGAAAAAAGAAAAGCATGTGCAATCATGGTATAAAAATAAAAAGAAAACAAAAAGCAAAATGTCTTCACTTGATGATAGTAATTTACCAATAATTTATCAAATGTTTACTATGTGCAAGACATTGTGTTAATCACTTACCATCCGTCATCTTATTCAATCCTCATTGCACACATAGATACTATTAGAATCCTTGTTTTATAGACGAGGCTCAGGGCAGTTAAGTAACTTGCTCAAGGCCACGCAGCTGGTAAGTGGCAGAGCAGAGAAAGGCTCATTTGGCTTGTCCCAACTCACTCCCACAGGAAGCCAGACTCAGGCCTCTGATGTTCACCATCCCAGGCCCCACCATGATCCATCTGGGCCTTGGGGATTTGTGGGAATATGGATCCTTGAATCTGACCAGTGGGTTCCTGGGTGCCTCTGAAAGGCCAGTGGTTGTCTTTGCACACTGGATGTTTCATAAGCTCCAGGGACAGTACATTTTACTATATATATATACTCAATGAAATCTGAATAAAGGGTAGTTAGTAGCATTGCATATTGTTAGTTTCTTAGTGTTCATAATTATACTATGGGTCCACAAGATGTTAACATTAAGGGAAGCTGGACAATGGGTATATGGAAACACTGTATTATTTTTGCAATTTTTTCCAAAATCTAAAATTATTTCAAAATATAGTTTAAAAAGAGTCCCAGAGATACTTTTCTATAGGTTCACACATTTTGCTTTATGTTTATACAATGGTTTAATTCTCTTTTCAAGCCTCTCAGCATCCAGCTCTGATATATGCCACTGGTGCCACATATTGCACCTGACATGTGAGGCATCAATGTGGACTGGACTCTGTCCTTGGGGGTAGAGGGCCTGCAGAGTGGGCCCTCCCCTTTCTTCCACCTGGGGAATTTCCTGGCTGTCCCTGCCCGCTCCTCTCCCCTTAAACCCAGGCGTGCCTCTTACCTGATAGTTGAGGTCTCTGACCTCTAGGGTATTGGGCTGGCCACTGTAGGTGAAGTACAGGCTGCTGTCACTTTCAGAGGAGAACAATCTATCCTGGAGGCCCTATGGGAGACAGAACAAGGTGAGGGGCTCCCTTGCTGCCCCAGAGAACCTCAACCTCAGGCTGGTGGAGGCTAGATCCAGACTCCGTACTGGAGAGACTTCTATAAACAAACCTCTGTGCTCCGAGAAGACCTGAGTGGAGTGAGCAAACCCTTGGCCTTCAACTTTCTCTTCCCTGCAGCTGGCTTACTATCTCCTGATGCCAAACAGACATAACACATGCAGCACGTGAGAGGGAAGCAGCTATCAAGAGTTAATGCCCAATACTCAGGAAGACACCACCCTGAGAAAAGTCCTGTGTTATTTGCATGAGGAGTTCATGCAACAGTGATTGAAAATGCTGTTGGGAGCTTTGAGAGGAAGTTCCTCTCATCATCATCATCATCATCATCATCAATCATGTTGTTATTGTCAAAGTGGTGGTTTATTTGAATGTACATTAAAAATCAGTGTTTCATGGTATCAGCTGATACCTTTGAATGGTAACAACCATCTGCAGATCTGAATTCCTCCTATTTTGACAATTCCATCATTTAAATCATTGAGGCTTAAACAAAGAACCAACTAGGAAGTCCCCCACCACTTATTTTTCTTTAGATGGGTCTTGCCGTGTCACCCGGGATGGAGTGCAGTGGCACGATCACAGCTCACTGCATCCTCGACCTCTCAGGCTCAAGCAATCCTCCCACCTCAGCCTCTCAAACAGCTGGGATTGCCATAAAGACCCAAAACTATACAGAAAAAAAAGTGGGAAAGATAAACACCTAATTCAGGAGAGGGGTTATCTCTGGGGAGCAGGGAGAGATGAAAGGAGAAAGGGAACGCAGTAGGAGTGTGGGGATCAGGCTTCAAAGCTTTTGGTAATTGGTGGTGGGTACATGAGAGTTCTTTAAGCTGATTTGTGTACAAGATTTCACAATATGTTGTCAAACTGAGAGAGCAAGCCAGTGAGTAGAACTCCAGAGTTCCACTTCAAATCCCAGCTGCCGAAGCCCCAAAGCAGGAGGGAGGTTGGGGGAGAGGAGGTGAGAGGGTCTGGACTCCTGCCAGGTCAGCCCTTTGGCCTGTCCACTGTCACTGTACACATTGCCTCATTTTCCCATTTTTGTTGTTGTTGTTAAACAATAAAAAATCTTAGTCATGGCCAGCTATATGTGGTGGCTCATGCCTGTAATCCCAACACATTGGGAGGCCCAGGTGGGCAGATGACCTGAGGCCAAGAGTTCAAGACCAGCCTGGCCAACACAGTGAAACCCCTGTCTCTACTAAAAATACAAAAAAAAAAAAAAATTAGCCTGGCATGGTGGTGCGCCCCTGTAGTCCCAGCTACCCTACTCGAGAGACTGAGGCAGGAGAATCGCTTGAACCCAGCAGGCAGAGGTGCAGTGAACTGAGATTGTGCCTCTGTACTCCAGCTTGGGCCATAGAGTGAAACTGTCAAAAAAAAAAAAATCGTATTCATTGCTAAGAAACTCATGAGATGGGGTCTCACTCTGTCACCCAGGCTGGTGTGCAGTGGTGCTATCTCAGCTCACTGCAACCTCCACCTCCTGGATTTCAAGTGATTCTCCTGCCTCAGCCTCCTGAGTAGCTGAGATTACAGGCGCCCGCCACGACGCCCAGCTGATTTTTGTATTTTTAGTAGAGACGGGGTTTTACTATGTTGGCCAGGCTGGTCTCAAACTCCTGACCTCAAGTGATCCCACCCCCCTCGGCCTCTCAAAGTTCTGGGATTACCGGCATGAGCCACCATGCCCAGCTGTTACTGTTGTTTCTAAAGCAAATATCTGCAGGAAGGATATTAGACAATTGGCATCAGATGTAAATGAGCTGAGAAATTATTTCCGCTGGCCAAAACATCCCCAGGTCGGATATAGGCCTGGAGGAGGGGCTGAGGAAGGGAGGTCAGACATTTGGAGTCTGGAGCGACGTGTGGAGGTGACCTGCAGCCCAGCTGGGTTCCACTGTATGGTGCTTTAAGAAGGGGAGGAAGCTGGAGGAAAGAGGAGGCAGAGCAGAAACCGGATAAGAGGAAGGGGAGAGGTGCCTGGTTCCTTGTTCCAAGGCTTGCCCCAAGCCCCTTCACTGTGGGATGTGAACGCAGGCATGGGCCAGCCCGGACTCCAGTCACCATTGAGAGATGGTGCCTTCTGGGAGTTCCACAGGCAGCTCATCTTTCGGAGGAAGAAAACTCGTGCCTGGGTTGGGAATGACCTCTGTTCCATTTTAAAATATTTTCCTTGGCTCCCAGGAAGGATTTGTTAGACTCTTCTTGAGGTTTTGACAAACTCTCTGTATTTTTCAAATACTTAAATATCTATTTGGCTGACATCTTAATCAGTACGACTGTCAGAACATCACTCCGGTTTCTGACAGGTGACACCCAAAAAAGCAAAAGCAGGTTTATTTGTAGGTAACCAGCTCTGCTCCTGCTGGGCTACATTGTAATTTCTCCTCGTATTAACTTCTGATCGAATTCCTGAGTCAGAAGCCTAGGCAAGAAGGAAACTCACAGAGCACGTGTTTCTAGGAGCCTGTGCCTGGCAGGTAGTGTGGTGCTGAGACTCACAGCTGTGGGGTTGTCAAGGGGACACTCGGGACTTGTTTCTGGCTGAAGAAATTTTATCAAAACATTCAGCCTAGATCACACACAGTTCTGCCTGCTGCCAGGGTCTCTCTTGTCCTTCTCTGTCACTGCTCCTGCCCATGACATGACGAGTTTGTGGGTTAAGGGCGCCTGCCATTCAGGGTACCCAAGATGCTAGAATTCTCTGTGCAAATGGCCCTAAGTTCATTTCCAGGGTCTGTGCACCTCCTCCCAAGCCCGACCTCCTGAGCACCCTTAGGCCAGAGGGGCATATGTCTGTGCAGGGCAGGGCTGCGATGCAGGTAGACAGGAGGATGACCACCCAGGGTGTTGAGGGCCCCATGGAGTGAGATGGAGCTGAAGGGGGTAGAAAAGGGGGACAGGCTGCGGCTTGGGCTGGAAGGGGCTGACCTGTACAAGCGCATTCTAGTCAAGATGCCCTAGAATTTCTCAATTTACACCTGGTCTTTCGAGTTGTGAGGAAGATATGACAAGATAAGAGGATAGAAACTGTTTTCTAAAACTTTTTTTAAATTTTAATTTAATTTTATTTTTTGAGACAGAGTCTCACTCTGTCGCCATGCTGGAATGCAGTGGTGCAATCTCGGCTCACTGCACCTCGTCGTCCCAGATTCAAGAGATTCTCTTGCCTCGGCCTCCTGAGTAGCTGGGACTACAGACACCTGCCACCAGGCCCAGCTGATTTTTGCATTTTTAGTGGAGACTGGGTTTCACCATGTTGGCCAGGATGGTCCTTGGTCTCCTGGCCTTGTGATCCACCCACCTCAATCTCCCAAAGTGCTGGGATTACAGGCGTGAGCCACCTCACCTGACCAGAAACTGTTCGATTTAACTGTTCTTAGCTTTGCTGATGACTTTTATATATCTAGACATAGGAAATGTGACCCTCATCCTCTTGTTCCAAGCCCCACAGGTATTGGGGCAGACCATCGCTCAGCACCCGGAGTGACAGGATGGGACGGAAGGGGATCGGAAATGGCAGGGCCTCCGTGCGTTTCTGGATGTGAGGTCCTAGCATTTCTTTGCCTCTCAAGATGCCATGGCTGAATCATCAGCACTCCCAAGGCAGAAAGTGTTCCCAAAGCCCCACTAACTTTCTATCCTATTCAGGAGGTAAGCATTTCCCGAAGTGGTGGGCCCCAAGAGGTATTCAGAGAGCAGAGACCATCATGTGTGATGGTTGCAGAACTGACTAGAAATGGTGGGTTCCTTGGGTCTGGCCGAGTCAAGCCCTGGAAACTGAAGGCCAGTCCAGGTGGCCTATGGTGTTCCCCGCTGGGTGTGGAGTCCTCACTTATGCTTGTCTTTCTCTCCTCCCTCCTCTCCACAACAGGCAGAGACGGAAAGGTGGGATGGGGTGGGGGGTGGGGTGGGGATCTGCTTCTCACCTGTCTTTCATTTTAGCCTCCCACTTCAAATCCTGCCACACCCTAATTCCAGTCAAAAGCTATTTCTCAAGTAAACACTTCTCAGGTAAAATGAGGAAGGAAACCTTGTACCTCCACCTCCTGCCGCCTGGCTCCCTCTACGCCTTCCAGCTTTCTCCCAGACCTTATGATGGCCTGCTAGAGCCACGCATGCTGATGTTCCCACAAAAGTCATCTGTCACCCTGTCTCACCCATCACTTTACTACTGAGACCAACCAGACAGCCACGTGGGCGGAGGAGACCCCAGTGGAGTCCCTGGTATATGTGAGCATGTTTCTATGATGGAGTCTCATTTGGAAAAAGTGAAACTGGCCAGGCGCAGTGGCTCACGCCTGTAATCCCAGCACTTTGGGAAGCCAAGGAGGGTGGGCCACCTGAGGTCAGGAGTTTGAGTCTGAACCAGCATGGTGAAAAAGTAAAATTGTCCCGCGTCACAAACAAGAACATCACTTCTCCAAAGGAGCATTTCTTAGGGCAGGAAGTGACCTCAGAGGCCTCTGCGACCCTGAATCTGTTCCCCTCAGCCCTTGGACATGCAGGAAACAGTCCTGTGGCCATGTCCTCGTGCTGCTTGCTGTCTGAGTGGGGCTAGGACAGAAGGCTCCTGAGGGAAGGGAGAAAGGTTCCATTTCTCCTGCCCACCCACCAGGCCTGGGCCACCTCCCCATCGCTCACTCACCAAGGCGTCCTGGGGAGTGGCCCCTTCCGGCAGCCCTCTCTCTTCGTTGGCCTTCCCAGCCATGGGGCCCACAGGTCTGTGCCCCTGGGCTCAGCTCTTAGACCCGGGCTGCTGCCTGTCAGGCCAGTGTCTTTGCTCTGTTTCCTGGAGCAGGGACACCTCAGCCTCCTGCCCTGGGCCTGGCTCTCCCAGCATTCCTCTCTGGCAAGCCCACCTACAAACACATGTGTGTTCTGCCCTCTCTCAAGATAAGGACGCGCTGGCTAAAGGTACATCAGATAACGGCCTGCGTGGCCAAGTCCCAATCCTGCCATCCTGAGGGACTCCGGGGTCAGGTGGAGCCGGCAGGGCAGTCTGCCACTGGCTTCCCAACTGCAGCCACTCCGAGGAGGGTCAGGCCACCAGAAAATCTGCTCAGCTTTGCTGCCCGTTGGCCATGGGTGACCTTCCATCTTTGACCCCCAGAGGGTCCATGGGACTCCTAAACAGAGGCTCCCAGAGCTCCCTGGAGGGGGCTCCTGCCACTGCACCTGAGCCTCACAGTCTGGGCGTCCTCCATGCCTCCTACAGCATCAGGTAAGGCAGAGCCCTTGCTGCTGCTCCTCCCCAGGAGCACGGGGCCCTGCGTTCACCTCTGCTGCCTTTTTTCACTCTTGAGCTGCCTGGCTGGGAACTTTGGGCTCCCCCTTCAGTGGATCAGGTGGAGAGAAGAGAGGGGGGAGGGCTGCACTGGGAAATGGGGAGCAACAGTGAATGGCCCCTCCCCCTGCCCAGGGAAGGGCCTGGGTATAAACAAAGTGGCAGCTGTGCCCTGCCTACCCCAGTGTCTACCGCCTGCCCTCTGTGGGTGGAGAGAATCTGGGGAATGGGGGGCTGGGAGTGCAAGGAGTCTTGAAACCAGGTGACGAATGCAGGGACAGTCACCTCCCAGCCAAATAGGCAGGACATTCAGAGCAGCTCCAGCACAGGCCCCCTCCCTAGGTGACAGACAGCCTTGGTCGCTACTTGCCAGGTTCTACAGAGGAAGACGCCGAGGCTGAAACATGTTAGGAACCTGTCTGAAGATAACTGGGGTGGGACACAGGTGGGATCAATGCTGGGGACCCGGGTGTAGCCCCTTCCAGGGCCCCACGCTGCCTTTGCCTTCCTGGGATTTCCTTTAAAGCCACCGTGTGGGGCCCTGGTGGGACATCACATCTTGCCGGCGGCAGTGGACCAGGCAGATCCTCAAAGACGTCTCCTTGTATGTGGAGAGCGGGCAGATCATGTGCATCCTAGGAAGCTCAGGTAAGCTTGGGAAGAAGGATTTTAAAAAGGCTTTGGCTTGAGTTAAACTCCACCCTGAAGAAACAGATAGAGTTGTAGCAAGAAAGCCACAGGTTTGATATTAGAATGAAATCTAATGATGTCTGACTGTGAATAGAACCTGCTACCAATGTGAAATCTATAGAATGATCCTGGAAAGAGTATAAAATCCTGCCTAACATGTACATGAATTCGTATTTCAAAATATAAAAGCCCCCACAGTTCCACGGCACGTAAAAGTACTCAGAAAACACAGTTTCCCCTATCTGTACCCTGCCTAGAGACAGGAAAAGGAAAATGAATTAACTAAGCACAAAAATGCCCATTAAGCCCCTATCTTTGATTCCACTGGTCCTTTTTCATGATGGTATATTTCGGACATACAATCAATAATAGAGAATAGTCTGGGCACAGTGGCTCATGTCTGTAATCCCAGCAGTTTGGGAGGCTGAGGTGGGAGAATCGCTTGAGCCCAGGAGTTCAAGATCGGCCTAAGCAACATAGTGAGACCCCCATCACTAAAAAAAAAAATACAGAAGTTAGCTAGGGATGGTGGTACATGTCTGTAGTCCCAGCTACTCGGGAGGCTGACATGGGAGGATTGCTTGAGCCCAGGAGGTTAAGGCAGCAGTGAGCTAAGAGCTAAGACAGTGCTACTGCACTCCAGCCTGGGCAACAGAGCAAGAAGTGTCTCAAGAAAAAAAAAAAAAGACTGGAGAATAATACTTAAAAGTTCAGATGTTAGCTTCAGGCCTTATCAGATCTCATCTGCTTCAGGTCTTTTCTTTTTCTTTTTTTGGGACAGAGTTTCACTCTGTCACTTAGGCTGGAGTGCAGTGGTACAATCTTGGCTCATTGCATCCTCAACCTCCTGGGCTCAAGTGATCCTCCCACCTCAGCTGGGACTGCAGGTGCACACCACCAGGTCCGGTTAATTTATTTTTATTTTTATCTTTTTTTGTAGAGACAGGGTTCTTGCTATGTTTCCCAGACTCTTTTTCTTTTTTAAGGAATTAAACATTACAAATTGCACTGAGGTCATCCATTGCCCATCCTCCACATCATCCTTCTCCTCCTCTTTCCCAGGGTAGCTGCCTTTGAGCCTAAAGTCGGTGCTGTGTTTGCCTTTGTGTCCCTGCATCAGCCAGTCATTGCCCCGGAGAGTATAGCCTTTGGTGAGGCAGCTTCTTGTGGCCGAGGGCAATTCCCTGGGAGTGTCGCTGCTGTGAATCCTCTGCAGCTGACCTTCCCAGCAGCTGGGGGATGGCAGCATTGGCCCTGAAGAGGGGACACCACAGTGTCTGCTACACTAGATTATCGTGTACATTTTAAGGTTAAATGCTTCTGACAAATTGGGTTCATGGAAGCCTCTTGATTGAGCTATTGCTTGCAAATTGTTGACATTCATTGCCACTCTCTACTTGTGTTATTCCCCTCAATGGAGATGGGGTCTCCACTGAAGTCTATGACCAAATGTAGGCATGGTCAGCCTCCTTAGAGCCAGGGAGCTGAATCAATGGTTATTCATCAGCTACAGCAGCCACACAACTGGATGGCCACTATAGTGCTGTTGAGAGAAATTTCTGGACTGTCTCAGTCCATTCAGGGTGCTAAAACAAAATACCATAGACTGGGTAGCTTATAAAAAACAGAAATTTGTTGCTCACAGTTCTAGGGACTAGGAAGTCCAAGATCAAGGGGTCAGCAGATTTGGTGTCTGGTGAGAGTGACTTCCTCTTAGACAGCCATTTTCTCACCCTAACCTTGTGCAGCAGATGTGGGGGGCAGTCTCTGAGGCATTCATCCCAATCACAAGAGCTCTCCACAACCTAATCATCTCCCAATATCACCTCCTAGCATGCCCCACCTCCCAATACCATCATCTTGGGCGTGAAGATTTCAATGTGTGAATTTTAGGGAGACATAAACATTCAGATCATAGCGCTGACTAAAGCTTTTACACTTTTCAAAGAGTTCCTGCCAGTTCTTATTTCCATTTTTAAGCAATATCTAACTATACACATATACCGTAACATCCAGGGTCATGCTCAGCTTCCTTTTGATAAATACACTGTGCTTCTTTAAAAAGAAAAAATGCTGCCTCTTTCCCTTTAACAAATTCTCAGCTATTGCAGTCCTTAAAAAGAATTAAAAAAGGATTAAGCAGGGTGGCATGTAGCACCCTTCCCAGAAGTCCCACTTCTAAGAACAACAAGAAATGGAACACCCCAACTCAGAAGTGTACCCCAAAGGCCAACGTCATGCTTCATGCACATACAGCAAGACAGCGGAAGGGGCTCTTGATTGGGGTGGGGGTTGTGGGCTGGTTTCTGATAAGACCCCGAATCATGGCTTTCGGACAATGCCTACCCTTTATACTGAAATGAATCCATGGTGGGCTACAAGTTCTACAAGGACAGGGACTGTATTCTGCTGTATCCTTATTACCTAGAATAGGGTTGGTCACATAGTGGGTGCTTAATAAATATTTGTTGAATAAAGGAGTAAAATAATTTTATGAATGTCTCCATAGTATTGCATAAAATGACAATTTCATTGGTGTCTTATCTCAAGCAGTATTGTCCATCAAATCTTTATTAGCGAGGCATAAGATGATGACATACATGTTCAAAGTCTCACTAGAGTATAGTCTAAAGCAAGCCTTTCTAGAGCTATCTGATTGAGGAGGGTGTAGGCTCTGAGTTGGATGATTCTTTGCAGATAATTTAGTTGTAAATAATTTCTGTCCTATTAGAAAAGAAAACCACAAATGTTATAGTTTTATTGCCCTTTAGGGCATTAACCATTTTTGTGTCTAACTTTGCGATCTTATTCCAACCTTCTTTTCCACACTGACTATGCATATCAATTTCTCATATCCTCTTTTGTTTTGAGATGGAGTCTTACTCTGTCACCCAGGAGTGGAGTGGTACGATCTTGGCTCAGTGCAACCTCTGCCTCCCAGGTTAAAGCAATTCTCCTGCCTCAGCACCCGAGTAGCTGGGATTACAGGCGCCCGCCACCACATCTGGTTAATTTTTGTATTTTTAGTAGAGATGGGGTTGAGAGACGGGGTTTAAGACCATGTTGGCCAGGCTGGTCTTGAAATCCTGACCTCAGGCCACCTGCTCTGGCCTCCCAAAGTGCTGGGATTACAGGTGTGAGCCACCGCTTCCGGCCTCTCATATCCTCCTTTGAATGAGCTTTGTCATCTTGCTGGTTCCCTCAATAATCAGTTAATAACATTTGACACGTTTTTTAAAAAAACTAAATTCACCATCTATTTCTATGTTTAAAAAAAGTATCCTAAAATTTAGTGGCTTAAAACAACACCATTCATGATCTCTCAGAGTTTCTATGGATCAGAACTCTGGAAGTGACTTGGTTGGGTGGTTCTGTCTTGGGATCCCTCCCAGAGAAATATACACTGGATTTGGCAACAAGAAAGTGGCTTTAATATCCCTGGAGAGGCCGGTTTTGATGAAGTGGTGGAGCTGGGACCCAGGCTGCAGGATATTTGTAGCTTCTGCCAGAGTTCAGATTGGATCCGAAAAATGTAAAGCCAGGGTGAGTCTGGTTAGAAGAACCACGTGACTGGGAAATTACAGGGCACATTTTGAAAGACAATCCCAATGAAGTCACATTTTGTGTCTTTATAACGGGTTTTCCTCTTTCCCCACGCTGAACACGCTGGGGCTAATTCTGAGTTTTGTCAGTCATGCATTAGAAAAGAAGACAACTGCTAAGGGAGTTTATTCATCTGTGTTCCTCTCACAGCAAGAAGCAAGTTTCCTTAAAATGTTTTAACAAGGTCCTGCCGCGGTGGCTCATGCCTGTAATCCAGCACCTTGGGAGGCTGAGGTGGGAGTATCACCTGAGGTCAGGAGTTCAAGACCACTTTGGCCAATGTGGTGAAACCCCGTCTCTACAAAAATAGAAAAATTAGCTGGGCATGGTGGCAGGTGCCTGTAATCCTAGCTACTCAGGAGGCTGAGACAGGAGAATTGTGTGAACCAGGGAGGTGAAGGTTGCAGTGAGCCGAGATCACACCATTGCACTCCAGCCTGGGTGACAGAGTGAGACTCTGTCTCAAAAAAAAAAAAAAATTTTTTTTTCAACAAAAGATCTCTTTGGCTCTGCACAAGCCATCACATCAGTAGATTTCTCTTGCTATCTTCCCAGATAGTTCAGAACCTCTTGTCTATTTCTCTGTTATGAGTCCCAACTTCCCAACCTCTTTGGATAGGAAAGGCCTGGGAGGTCATTCTGTCTCCATGAACTCTGGGCCTATGGTAAGTGTGTCTAATATGACTGAGGGGCCAGCAGACTCTTGTCCTAAGGACCTCACCTAACCTTTAACCTTAGAAAAAAGCAGTGGCTCACTCCTGTAATCCCAGCACTTTGGGAGGCCGAGGCAGGAGGATCACCTGAGGTCAGGAGTTGAGAACAGCCTGGCCAACATGGTGAAACCCCATCTGTACTAAAAATACAAAAATTAGCCAGGCATGGTGGTGCATGCCTGTAATCCCAGCTACTCAGGAGACTGAGGCAGGAGAATGGCTTGAACTCGGGAAGCAGAGGTTGCAGTGAGCCGAGACTGTACTGCTGCACTTCAGCCTGGGCGACAGAGAGACTCAGTCTCAAAAAAAACAGAAAGGAAAAAAGAAAAAGAAAACCAAGGGAAGCATCGTCCCCCAGTCACCTCCAGCAGGCAGTTAGTTCACCATAACCCCCCACTGTGGGAACCTTCCTAGTGACATCCAGCAAGGCTGTGCCCCAGGCTTTAGTGCAGGCTGTGGCCAACTTGGTTTTACCAAAGGATTCACCAAGCCAGTGCTTCTCAAACTCGACTGAAGCAGATCTGACTCAGCAGATCAGGGTGAGGCCTGGGGCTCTGCATTTCTGGCAAGCTCTCAGGGGTTGCTGCTGCTGCTTGCTTTGTGAGCAAGGCTCTAGGCAATGTCACCTACATCCGGGTATAACTAGACCACCCCAGCGGGGAACAAAAAGAAATCCAGACATTCTAGGATCCAAGCATTTCCAAGAGTCTTGGCTTTGCTCTTATTCTGATACCTATAGTTGTTTCGTTTTTCAATCCAAAACAGTTTTAAAGGCAAATAAGCAGAGAAAGCACCTTTGGTCTTGACCCAGATAAGAAAAATGGCGTGTCCCGTCTCACTCAGGGGACAATCCAGAGACTCAAATGCGTCCTAAGAGTTTGACCCACGAGACTGCGGCATGCACAGTGGCTGCGCGTTCTACAGGGCAGGGCCTGTATTCTGCGGTATCCTTAATCCGTAGAACAGGGTCCATCACATAGCACTCCTGGCCCGCGGTGTCAGGCCCGCACAGAGGGTCTCAGGAAGCTCCTCCAAGGCCAGCACGGAGGGGTTCTGTTGTCGCCCCCCAGGCTCCGGGAAAACCACGCTGCTGGACGCCATGTCCGGGAGGCTGCGGCGCACGGGGACCTTCCTGGGGGAGGTGTATGTGAACGGCCAGGAGCTGCGCCGGGACCAGTTTCGGGACTGCTTCTCCTACGTCCTGCAGGTGGGCGCGTCTCCCACACTCCCGGCCCCCTGCCTGCCCCTGGGGCTTGGGCGACGCTGACGCCCGCGTCTCCTGCAGAGTGACATCCTGCTGAGCAGCCTCACCGTGCGCGAGACGCTGCGCTACACAGCGCTGCTGGCCATCCGCCGCGGCAGCCCCGGCTTCTTCCAGAAGAAGGTGGGTGCAGCCCTCTGCTTACAGCGGACAAGCCAAGTGCCTTTGCATCCCCGCTGCCCTCCTCTCTTTACCTACGCTTACCCATTCCTCCCTTTTGCTCGTCACCCCTTCACTCTAGAGAGTGCCTTGCACCCTGCACCGTGCACCCTGCGCTGCCGGAGAGAGCAGCCCGTTGTCACACGTGCCTTTGGAGCACTTGAAATATGACTAGTCCAAAGACTGACACGTGCTCTGAGTGTAAAACACATATCAGATTTTAGACTCTGAGTCTGAAAAAACAGAATGTGAAAAAGCCCATTAAGAATTTTTAGGCTGGGCAGGGTGGCTCACACCTGTAATCCTAGCACTTTGGGAGGCCAAGACGGGAGGATTGCTTGAGTCTAGAAGTTTGAGACCAACCTGGGCAACATAATGAGACTCAGTCTCTACAAAAAATACAAAAATTAGTCAGGTGTGGTGGCGTGCATCTGCAGTCCCAGCTGCTCAGGAGGCTGAGACAGGAGAATCTCTTGAACTCAGTAGGTGGAGGCTGCAGCAAACCATTGCATTCCAGCCTGAAGGATAGCCTGTATCCCCCAACCAAATAAATAAATATATACATAAATAAATAAAATTCAAAAAGTATTGATTACAGATTGAAATGGTATTTTGTCTGTAAATAATATCATGTTGATTTCATCTGTTTCTTTTTACTTTTTAAAATATGGCTACTGAAATATTTCACTTCCGTCTGTGGCTTGCATTACCATTCTCTGGGACCATGCTGTTCTGCAAGTTCCATGTTTGAATAGATAGAGTTATTTTTGCCACTGATTTTTCTCAGCTTGCTTGGAGGCATCTTGAATGTGCCTCATCCAAACTGGACTGAGTTAATGAAGGAAGAAACGACTGAATTGTCAACTCCTTCTAGGTTCCAGTCTCTTTCTTAAATGTATCCAGTTTGGAAGTAGCCACAGGTAAATCCACCTGGGACCTTACCTGGAAACTGCTTCATTTCTCTCTAGTCTGGGAAAGCCCACGAGTACCCAGGGAATCAATGACAGGTGGACCTGCCTCCTTCAAGGGGCACAGCTTCTTGGAAGCAGAAGAACTCCTGATAGCAGAGTTCTCTCCAATTGAGAGTCCTTTCTGAGCAAATCCAGCCCACAGGGTGTAAAATCCTGACAGGCAATTCAGTGGGAAGGAAGTGCTGATGATAACAAAGGAGAGAGCATGGCAGATCTGCTCCTGTTCTTGGAAGAACCTGGAAATAAGGCACGGGCAATGTGAGCAGGCTGTGTCTGAGGGGCTGTTGGCTAAGGCTCAGGCTTCCCAGACCACCTGAGAGAGCACAGACAGTCCTCTCAATCCTGGCCCTGCCATTTGCTAATGACATGATCTTGGGCAAGTTATGGACTGCTCTCTGTTTTCTCCTCTGTAAAAAATACAATAAGAATGCATTTCTCCTGGGGTCAATGTGAGGAATACATAGATTATGTGAAAGCACAGAGCATGGAGGATGGGACTTGATTATCCCAATGGTCCTTACAAGGACTCTGAGTTCCATTTCCAAAAGTGTTTCCAAAATATGGGAGAGCATTCCTGCTGGGGTGTAAAACCTCTGAGACAAATTAAGTAAATGTCTTCTCCGTCCATCCCTTCTAAGCCAGGAGGGGCAAGCTTACTCCTTATGATATTACAAAGATGAGGAGGAGGCTCAGGAATCTACACTGGCTGGTGAGCACAGAAATCTCACTGCATCAGGCAAAGTTTAATTCTAGGATCTTTCTACCCTGATGGCAAGAGAAGACCTTTCTTTTTTTCCCAGAATATATCACGCAAGTTTATTTATGCATTTTTACCTTCTCATTATTCCTTTGTACCTATTTCAGATATGTCCATTCTTTGGGTGGGTCAAAACTTCATATGCCGTCCACCCCTTCCCCTGACTCCTCTGGAATTTTGGTCCACAAGTTATCCTCTCTTCTTCTGCAATTGAGCTTATTGTTTTGTAACGCAGTGCTTTTGTTTCCATTTTCATAACACAGCCTTATTAGGGATGTCTGGAAACAAAACTCATTACCATATGAGTATCTTCTATTTCTTTCTGCTTTCCCCCCGGGCTTTCTGCAGATAGAGGTAATCAGTATCGGAGGACAGAAACAGATTTGTGAACCGGTCTCTGGAGAGGAGATAAGCTGAGAAAGGAAAGACAGAGAGGGAGGAAGAAAGCCAAGCTTCTTGATTAGAAAGTCAGTAAAGAATTTTTTTTAGTTATTGTTTTAGGGTAGTTGAGAATGAGGAGGAAGAAAGGTTTCAGGGAGCTGCAGGGTTTAAGTAGAGCGAAGAGAATTGGAGGAAAGGGAATCTTAAGTGTGGCTGTGGGTTATAAATTAGGTCCCTCTTAAAGTCCTTAAAAGAAATTCAAGTAAAGATTGGAATTCTTTTTAATTACATTTGAAGGCCGGATTATATGTCTCTGATGCAAAACCACACTGAGATTGCACCACATGGGACCCTGGCACTTACCTGGGTTACATAGTAGAAAACAGGTAGCCGGGCGTGGTGACTCACACCTGTAATCATAGCACTTTGGGAGGCTGAGGTGGGTGGATCACCTGAGGTCAGGAGTTCAAGACCAGCCTGGTTGTCATGGTGAAACCCCATCTTAAAAAAAAAAAAGAAAACAGGTTTAGTTCAAATCAAGTTGGATTTTTTAAACATATAAAACATATAATAAAGTTTCAAAACCCAAACACTTATAAAAGTAAGTGATATTGTAATCATAACTTTGGGGGATTTTTCTGTATGGGCTGGAGTGACTGAGGTTCCTGCAAATGGGAATTTAAGGATGTATCTGTTGTTTCCTGGTTAATTTTCGTGAAGCAAGTATAAGCAGTTTTTGTTCTAGGGAATCTTATTTATTTATTTAGAGACAGAGTCTTGCTCTGTCGCCTAGGCTGGAGTGCAGTGGCACAATCTCAACTCACTGCAACCTGTCTCCTGGGTTCAAGCAATTTTCCTGCCTCAGCCTCCTGAGTAGCTGGAATTACCAGTGCCCGCCACCACACCCAGCTAATTTCTGTATCTTTAGTACAGACAGGGTTTCACCATGTTGACCAGGCTAGTCTTGAACTCCTGACCTCAAGTGATTCACCCACCTCGACCTCCCAAAGTGGTGGCATTACAGATGTAAGCCACCATGCCCAGCCCACTTTATTTTTGAGGAAGGATCTTGCTCTGTTGCCTAGGCTGGAGTGCAGTGGTAACATCATGGCTAACTGAGGTCTCCTAGGATCAAGCGATCCTCCTAAGCATCCTGAGTAGCTGGGACTACAGGCACATGCCAGCACACCCAACTAATTTATTTTCTTTTTTTATAGAGACAGAGTCTCTCTTTTTTGCCCAAACTGGTCTCAAACTTCTGGCCTCAAGCAGTCCTCCTTCCTTGGCCTTCCAAAGTGTTGGGATTACAGGCATGAGCCATAGCACCCAGCCTCTGGGGATGTTTTAAAAAATTCATATTGTTTATTGATCTGACACATATATTATGATTTAAGCCAAATTGGATCATATTATTATAAAAGATGTGCTTTCCCCAGGGTGTGGTGAGTCTGGAAGTGGCCCTTGCATTCTTGAGGGGGGGTGTCGAAAAAACAGCGCAGCCACTCTCAGCCTTCCTGTAATTTGTGTCTCTTGCAGGTGGAGGCCGTCATGGCAGAGCTGAGTCTGAGCCATGTGGCAGACCGACTGATTGGCAACTACAATTTGGGTGGCATTTCTATTGGTGAGCGGCGCCGGGTCTCCATTGCAGCCCAGCTGCTCCAGGATCCCAGTAAGTGACACCCAGAACTGCTACTAGCTGCTACTAGCTGCTGTCTGGGCATCTTCTGTGTGTCTGCAGATACTTTGGGCCCTTTCTTCACAGTCCTCATTTGGAAAGGGGGTTGCGTGCAACTGAAATCACAGGTTTTTCAATTAGGGGCCCGTTTTTTTTGGAAATGCTGTATAGCTCATTTCCCGATGCGATTCCATCATCCAAACAAAACAGCTCTTGGACTCGGAAGCATTGCATTGGTGTTGCAGTTTTCCACCGGAGTCTTCCATGAATACAGAGCCTCAGCTGGCCAATTGTTTCTTCTTTGGTATTACCAGGGCAATACCACTGTGTGGGCTGGGGAAAGCCAGTGAGTTTTGATATGACCACAGGTGTTCATGAAATGGCAAGAATTAAAATAGGAATTTGAATGATACACTCAAAAGTGTTTATGTTGTGGGGAAGGGAATGTCAAAACAGAGTAGTCAATCCTCTGCCTGGTTTGGTCATTTTCCCTATTACCTGGGGAACCCTCGCCACTCATATGCAGCTAGAGAGGACAGACTGCATCTAGATCCTTTCTTTGCACTGTGGCAGACCAGGGCTGCCTGTTCTTCAGGTGGTGGTTTGTCACTAGAAGGCAGATAGAGATGTTTTTAAGAGCCCTTGTCACTTTTTTTTTTCTTTTTGAAATGCAGTCTCGTTCTTGTCGTCCAGGCTGGAGTGCAGTGGCACGATCTCGGCTCACTGCAACCTCTGCCTCCTGGTTCAAGTGATTCTCTTGCCTCAGCCTCCTGAGTAGCTGGGATTACAGGTACCTGCCACCATGCCCAGCTAACTTTTGTACTTTTAGTAGAGATGAGGTTTCACCATGTTGGCCAGGCTGGTCTTGAACTCCTGACCTCAAGTGATCTGCCTGCCTTGGCCTCTCAAAGTGCTGGGATTATAGGCATGAGCCACCGCACCCAGTGCCCTTGTCACTTTTTAGGTAGAAATAAGTTACTTTAAACCCTCTAAAGAACCCAAATCCCTGCCACACTTCAGACCTTGTTTTATTGGTCAGATTTTTTTTTTCCCTGTGCAAAGACTCTGCTGGTGTTGGAAAGTGTTACAGACATGAAATGGGGTTATGTCTTTTTGACCAGCCTCCACTCAGTCTTGTTTCAAAACAACTTGATGCCAGCCTTCCAGCCTTTGTTCCCTGGCAGGGTGCCCTGGGCAGAGCCTAGTACCATATGAGAGGCCTGATTTCCTTACTCCCTGTCCCCTGGAGGGTTTGAGCCCCACATGTGCTCCAGAGCTGGGAACTAGGCCCTTCCAGGTCAGGTCCTTTCTCCTGAGCTCAGGCTGAAAGCCAGTTTCCATGTTTACTTCCCACTGCACACTATTTGGATGGGGTGCAAATTCAATAAGGGACAGTTGAGAATTCTGAGTTTGAAGCACAGAGCCTGGGCCCTGCAGTGCCTCAGACGTCTGGCCTGTCTTTGCTGGCAGAGGTCATGCTGTTTGATGAGCCGACCACGGGCCTAGACTGCATGACAGCTAATCAGATTGTCGTCCTCCTGGTGGAACTGGCTCGCAGGAACCGAATTGTGGTCCTTACCATTCACCAGCCCCGTTCTGAGCTTTTTCAGGTAAGGGGTTCAACTTGTAGAGGCCGGGTCTATGGTGTGTTGAGCTGGGAATAGCAGGGAGGGGCAAGATTTGTACCAGTGGCTAGGCACGGTGGCTCACACTTGTAATTCCAGCACTTTGGGAGGCGGAGGCAAGAGGATCACTTGAGGCCAGAAGTTTGAGACCTACCTGGGCAATAAAGTGAGACCCTCCATCTCTTAAAAAAAAAGAAAGAAAAAGAAAAGAAAAGAAAGAAAAAGAAAAATTAGCCAGGCATGGTGGTACACACCTGTGGTCCCAGCTACTTGGGAGGCTGAGGTGACAGGATCACTTGAGCCCAGTAGGTCAAGGCTGATGGAAGTCATTAAAATGCCATTGCAAACTACCCTGGGTTACATAGCAATACCTTTTCCAAGAAAAAAAAAAAAAAAAAAAAAAAAAGATTAGTGCTAGAGCAACTGGAGCCAACAGCTCCTGAGAGTGGAAGAGCAAAGGATGAAAACTCACTTCTTTCAGCACCTACCATGTTCCAAATACTTTCTGTACATAGCTCATTTCATCTGCACAACACTCCTATGAGGTGTGTTTCAGTATATTCACTGTACAGAGGAGAAGAATGAAACTTAGCAATGATTCAAAATTGATAGCCAGGCATGGTGACATGCTCCTGTAAACCCAGCTATTCAAGAGGCTGAGGCAGAAGAATTGCTTGAACCCAGGACGTTGCGGTGAGCCGGGATCGTGCCACTGCACTCTAACCTGGGTGACAGAGTGAGATTTCATCTAAAAACAAAAACAAAAATAACGACAACAAATTGAGCCAAGATCACACCGTTATTAATAGTAAAAAGCTAGCATTAGGCTTTCACAGCCACATTGGCTTCGAAGGCTGTGTTTTTCCACTAAATCTTACAGATTTCCTTCCAAAAAAATCTCACTTCCTCCACCCAGTATCCCTTTAGTTAGCTATTATTTGCTTTTTATAGAGTAGAAGCGGAGATTTAAAATGAAAATAAAAAAACAAACTAAGACCCACCCCAGCTCACCCGAGGTCACTCATGTGGCATGGTTGGAACTTAACCCAGGTCCAGTCATGCTTGTCTATCCCAGATATGACGCTGGGCCTCAGGATGGAGGCAGTATAACCCACAGTGCTAGCCTAGGCTCACAAGGGTAGCGATGCACTTTGACTGTCTCCAGGAATACTGACGCACGGCCAAGGTCATTGAAGGACTGACTGCTTGGAAGTGTATTTCCCATAAAGATATGGTGACCATAAGGAATACTTGACGTTGGCTCTGCATCAGTGTTCTTGGAGACATTCAAAGTGCATTGCTGCCCTTGTGATCTCACACTAACTACGTCTGTTGTCTGAGCAGCTCTTTGACAAAATTGCCATCCTGAGCTTCGGAGAGCTGGTTTTCTGTGGCACACCAGTGGAAATGCTTGATTTCTTCAATGACTGCGGTTACCCTTGTCCTGAACATTCGAACCCTTTTGACTTCTATAGTAAGTTTTTCTTTCACATTCCCCATTGTGAATGTTTTTTAAACTTTCTAATCTCAGATTCCTACCTGGATGACACCAGCACTAGTGGGTTTGACTGTTGCTTTTGTTTTTGTGTTTTATACTCTTCAAGGAATTTACTTGGTCCGGTCAATTAACTTGCCAGAGATGACTAACAGAATGAGGTTGGGGAGCTCTCTCAAACAAACTGGCGCACTACTACTACTTTATCAGAGAATCATTAGCTGAGCTTCCAAATTCTCCCAGACAATCCTAATGGGATCCTCAAGGCCCAGCTGGGATGCTTTAAAATATTCTGATTTTATAGGTGGGCATTAACCACAAATTTTATCTTGATGGAATGAGGTATTATGGCCAGTACTCCTGTACCAAATGTATATCCATGTACATGCATGCATTTAAAAACACTTGAGTGACATATTTTGGGAAAAACTTTTAGTGGACCTGACATCAGTGGATACCCAAAGCAAGGAACGGGAAATAGAAACCTACAAGAGAGTCCAGATGATAGAATCTGCCTACAAGAAATCAGCAATTTGTCATAAAACTTTGGAGAATATTGAAAGAACGAAACACCTGAAAACATTACCAATGGTTCCTTTCAAAACCAAAGATTCTCCTGGAGTTTTCTCTAAACTGAGTGTTCTCTTGAGGTAAGAGGCTCACAAATGTGAGCAATGCCCATTGGAGGTCTTTAGCCATCCCCCAATAACAGTTCTGAAAAGGAATTACAGCAAGGTTGTTTGTTTTCAGGAGAGTGACAAGAAACTTGCTGAGAAATAAGCTGGCAGTGCTTATGCGTCTCCTTCAGAATCTGATCATGGGTTTGTTCCTCCTTTTCTTCATTCTACGGGTCCAGAACAATGTGCTAAAGGGTGCTATCCAGGACCGCGTGGGTCTCCTGTACCAGTTTGTGGGTGCCACCCCTTACACAGGCATGCTCAACGCTGTGAATCTGTGTAAGTGTCCACGTGCTGGAGGTGCACCTCTTTCTCCCTAAATACTTCCCTTCTCCAGCTGTAACCTTACAAAAGTCTACCATTATGAGGATATTTCTCTGAGCTAAACCCGGCCCTCCGGATTCCCTCTCTGGGGAAAGGTAACTATTGAGTTACCAACATGTTAATATGAATGAGCTCACCAGGTGGATCTCTCTGGGAGCTAAGGGTCCAGGGAAACAGGAAGTGCCGACGTGCTGGTGGGGAGGGTTTGAGGAGGTTTTCAAAAGATCATTCCTCCTATCTTGTCTTGGCCATCTTGGATGAACAGCCCAGGGGGCTCAGTGACTAGGCCACCTTCGCACCATTAGCTTCTTTTTGGAGCCGATTTTAGGATAGCCAGAACCTCATTTTCAAACTCAGTGGAATTCCAGAGACAATACCTGGTTGCCTAACGTTGCAGGAAGTGGATGTTAGAGGGATTCCCCAAAGGCAACACTGTTAGGGAATAAGAGGAGAGGACTCCGCTGCTGTGAAGTTGCCCTAGAGCTTGACCCCAAAGGCAATGCTCAGTGTCTGCATTTACCGGGGTTGCCTGGCCTTTCTGAGAGCAAGTGTAAAATGCAGGCTGCTGGTGGCAGGGGTGGGACGGGGTGGCGGGAGTCCTGCACAGAAAGGAGACAAAGTGCTTCAAATCACTGATTCATGCCCCCTTTGCTTGTACTTTTATTGAATTGGTGACAACTCCCCACTTTAGAGAGAAGGAAATAAATTACATCTTTTGCAACTGTATTGCAATTCAGGTAGAGTGTAGATTTCTGGGGTGGGGATTTATTGTCTTGTGGATGGCAGGTCCCTTCCTTCCCTGACTAGGAACCCCCTGCCCGCTGGTTTTCGCCCCATGCAGCCCTGACAGACCTCCCGTTCAGCTTGAGCTAGCCCTCCCTCTCTCAGCCGGGTGGTGACTGACTGTTCTGAAACCCGCCTTCCATCCCCAGTTCCTGTGCTGCGAGCTGTCAGCGACCAGGAGAGTCAGGATGGCCTCTACCAGAAGTGGCAGATGCTGCTGGCCTACATGCTGCACGTCCTCCCCTTCAGCATTGTTGCCACCATGATTTTCAGCAGTGTGTGCTACTGGTGAGGGGTTGTTCATTTCACCCTGGGCCGAGCTCCCATGGAGTCATGCAGCCAGTGGGACTTGTGCAGGGAGAGCTCCAGGGTGGAGTTCTCTGCTCTGGAGGATCTACACGTTGCTCACCAGTGTCTAGTGCACTGTCCGATCTTCCAGGACATTAATTTTATTGTAAATAACCCAACTGTCGGCTGCAGGAGACCTGAGAACAAACCACCAAGACGACACCTGCCAGAAAATGGCCTGTCCCACATTCACGGCAGGGCCTGGGCGAGAGAAGAGGGCTCTGAAGTAGCTGGGATCCAGGTGCATGTGGGGTCCGGGGGCAGGGAGAAAGCAGCCTGAGTGTAAAACCTTAAAACAGACACATTCAGAGGGTAGGAAGAGGACAGCAAGCCAACAGAGGAGGCAGAGGGTGATCAAGGAGGTAGAAAGAGAAGCAGGATTGGGCTGCATCAGAGAGGATGAGGAAGGAGAGAGCTTCAAGGAAGTGTCGTGAACACTGCAATAGTGCAGGGGTTAAAGGAGGTGACGCATAAGGGGAGGAGGCCATTGCAATCTTCCAAAACAGAGCTTCAGTAGAGTTGTGGGGTACAAGTCAGGTTTACAAGAGGATACGGTGTGAGATGGAGGAAGCAGAAGCTTGGTGTTACAGGGTAGGATGAAGAAGGGCAGTTGCTTAAATGACTATCAAGTTCAAAATACGGTTGCTTTAGGATGTGGTAAATAAGACCATCAAAACGTATTAGATTGAGAGTAGATGAAAATGCAGCCAAAATTTGGATAAGTCAAAGAGGAAGTTTCCAGAGTAGACCAAGATAGGGATAGGGGAATCCAAATAACATGGGATCAAGGATGCAAGCAGCTAGGGTCACGCTTTCAAAGATGGGGTATAGGAAGACAGAGGGGGAGAGAGAGAATGAAAAATAGAGATGATGAAGATAGCAAGAAATTCATAAAATAGGAGGTGAATTCAGCTGGTGAGCACTGGGGAGAGAGATTGAAATTGGGAGGGGAAAATTTTAAAGTAAGGGTTTATATCAGTCATAATGGAATATGCTGTTAGAACTCAATACACATTGAAGAAATTTTGGGGGTCCAGGAGCCAGCTGAGGCAAAGTGGCAGAGGGGACCCAGTTAGTGTGGCAATATGTCTTGTCCAGCACACCTTCCATTGCTTAAGAGAGTAGGGTCCCCAGATGTGGGAATCGATAAGGCAAAGAATGGCAGAAGGGGCCAAGCATCTGCAGCAGTGAGGGCACTGGGGAAGCGAGAGGCAGGTGGCCGTGATCAGAGACGGTGTCTTCAGACTCTGAAATCCTGGGAGTGGAACCCTTTTGAGTAATATTTAAGTCCAAGACATGGTGAGTCATCAAGATTAGGTAGATGGAGCCACTGGAATTGAGGAGATTAGTTAATTAGGAACCACCGATGTGGATGGCTCATCAAGAGGGTTAAAGAGCTTGAGGAAAATGATAGTGGAGAGGAGTAGAAAGAATGATCCTGGTCCAGATGCTATAAAATCATCAAAGGTGAGAGAATGTTTTAAACGTCACAGAAGACCACAATGAGGAATGGCATTGATAGCTTAAGCAAACCTTATGATTTGTACAGAGGAAAAGTAGGTGGCCTGAAGAGTAAGTGTTAAGGAGGGGTGAGTATAAGACATGCCAGCCTTTTTTGCTCACTCTACAAACGGGATAAAGAGCAGCCATGCCTATGATCACTGAAGACACACTATCACCAGGGAAATGTAATTCGGAGAAAGGAATATAAGAGGAATGGTGCATGGATATAGGGTGGTTTGTTTACAAGAAAATGAAGGTCAGGCCAGGTACAGTGGCTCACACCTGTAATCCTAGCACTTTGGAAAGCTGACGTGGGTAAACCACTTGAGGCCAGGAGTTCGAGACCAACCTGGCCAACATGGTGAAACCTCATCTCCACTAAATACAAAAAAATTAGCCAGGTGTGGTGGCAGGCACCTGTAATCCCAATTACTTGGGAGGTTGGGGCAGGAGAATCACTGGAACCCAGGAGGCAGAGGTTGTAGTGAGCCAAGATCACACCACTGCGCTCCAGCCTGGGCGACAGCGCAACTCTGTCTCAAAAAAGAAAACGAAGGTCAAATCAATGGACGAGGTTGGTAGAATAAAAGACAAGAATGGAATGGAGTTGGCCTGGGGAGGGCTAACCTGACAAAAAGAAGTGAGGGGTTTTCACGTGGGCAAGAATCCCACATGACAGAGATGAAGTTCAGGGAAGGAGGGGCTGGGAAGTGGGCTGGGTGAGCCCTTAACATGAAGGTAGGTGTGGTGCTAGCTAGGCAGAATATGGTTATTTATGAAGAAGCCTGTAGAGTTCAACAAGCCTGCTTACTGCAGTGAGTTGTGACCATTGTCTAAGTAATTTAATGTTCTCCTATGAGAGCTGGAGGAGCTGTGAAAGGGAAAAGGTGCCTCCCATTGAGCTGCAGCCAATGGGAACAATTTGATGTAATAAATAGTCTCAAATGTTGGCTCCGTTCCAAAAAGGCCTTTCAAAGGGGAGTGTGGCTTGCTCTGCAAACTCCTCTCACCCACTCACCACCAAGGATTTCTTCATAGAGGCAAGTGCAGTATTTTTCTTAAATGATAGCCCTTGGAGAAGAAACTAAAGAGCTTATCCTTTTCTAGGACGCTGGGCTTATATCCTGAGGTTGCCAGATTTGGATATTTCTCTGCTGCTCTCTTGGCCCCCCACTTAATTGGTGAATTTCTAACTCTTGTGCTACTTGGTATCGTCCAAAACCCAAATATAGTCAACAGTGTAGTGGCTCTGCTGTCCATTGCGGGGGTGCTTATTGGATCTGGATTCCTCAGGTAAGAGATCACAATTCCAAAATTTAGATTGAGATCATCTGTTATTAATGATCATCTAATAGTGACTGTTGTAAAGGAATTCCAGAGGAGAACTGATAGTGATTCCAGATATTACCTTATAGTCTGGAACATTTATACTGCTTGTTAATCATTATTGCCTTAGACCTTGAACTGTTCATTTGTTCAATAAAATGTCTTTTTTATTAAGAATCAGGAACTGATAAGTTTGTTATGATATGATTCACATGTAATAAGTCATTATACCAAGAGAAGAAAACCAGTCTGGATGCTCCAAGAAAAACCCACAGCCCACGTGACAGGCTAAATAACTTGCATGCATTAGTTCATTTCTGACCTGATACTATTGAGTGAGTATTGTAGTTCTCAATTCCTATTCTTAGGAATTAAGACTAGTCAGATTAAAAAAAGAGCCTGCAGGGTAAAACACTGTTCCAAAGAGTATTAAGGCTTAAAGGACATGTGCCAAATGATAGCAGGAATTATCTCTGGGTGATATTGATTTTAATTTTTTTCTTCATATTTCCGTATTTCATAAATGCTCTATAATGGACAAGTATCATTTTATAACCAGGAAAAAATTTATCCGCACACATTTTTAAAAAGCAGCAGCAAAAAGGGCAGACAATTTTAAAAGGGTAAAAATGATCCCAGCAGGTGATGTGAGTGGGATCTAGTAATTAATCTATGCGGCCCCAAGGAAACATGAAGGCTGTTTCTTTTTTTTTTTTGTAGATGGAGTCTCGCTGTTACCCAGGCTGGAGTGCAGTGGCATGATCTCAGCTCACTGCAACCTCCACCTCCCGGGTTCAAGCGATTCTTCTGCGTCAGTCTCCCGAGTAGCTGGGATTACGGGCATGCACCACCATGTCCAGCTAATTTTTGTATTTTTAGTAGAGACGGGGTTTCACCGTGTTAGTTAGGCTTCTCTCAAACTCCTGACCTTGTGATCTGCCCGCCTTGGCCTCCCAAAGTGCTAGGATTATAGGCGTGAGCCACTGCATCCGGACTTGACTTAAAAATTTTAAAATCCAATCAAAAAGGAAAAACATTACCGAGCATCTACTATATAAAATTATATGTGTGTGTTTAATTATTTAACTCTCAGAGCAATCCATTTTCAGGTAAGAAACTGAAGCTCAGACTTGACTTTGCTCAAGTCACACCACTACGAAGGCTGTGACACACGTGACCTCCTGGAGAGAGGCTGACCTATGAGTCAGAAACTTCCTCTACCACTTGCCACAGTTGCTTTTCTATCTAAATCAGTTTCCTCATTTATAAAAAAGAGATCACGATTTCAGCCCCACCTACCTCAAGGGATCATGAGAAGCAAAGGAAATAATCAATATGAAAACACATTATAAACTGTAGTGAGTTACATGAAGGTGAGATATTATAAAGCAAAGTGAACTAAGCTTTGATCAATCAAGGAGGATATTTTTTCACACTAAGACCATTATATTGTATTTGTCCGTGTTGCTTAAGTGGATTATTAACATTTATAAAAAGTGCAGAAATCAAGTCACACCAAGAGTACAGAATCAAGCGAGCAATGTACAGACCCAACCTTAGGTAGCATCTCCTCTGTTATGTTATTTGAATCATTGTTTCAGTTAATCTGGTGCCATTTCATGCACAGATGATCCCCAACTCACAGTTTTTTGAGAAAGTGATACCTGTTCTCTAGAAACCGTAGTTTGTTTTTGTTTTTTTGAGACAGTCTCACTCTGTCGCCCAGGCTGAAGTGCAGTGGCTCAATCTCAGCTCACTGCAACCTCTGCTTCCCAGGTTCAAGCGAATCTCGTGCCTCAGTCTCCTGAATAGCTGGGACTATAGGTGCATGCCACCATGCCCAGATATTTTTAGTAGAGATGGGGTTTCACCATGTTGGCCAGGCTAGTCTCGAACTTCTGACCTCAAGTGATTCGCCCATCTTGGCCTCCCAAAGTGCTGGGATTACACGCATGAGCCACCGCACCCGGCCTAGAAATCATATTTTGAGTAGCCATACAATCATTCTGTATGTTCAGAACAGGATTTAATAAGTTGCATTAAATATTCACCAATTTATTATAAAATAGGCTTTGTGTTAGATGATTTTTCGTAACTGTAGGTTAACGTTAAGTGTTCTGAGCATATTTAAGGTAGACCAGGCTAAGCTGTAATGTTTGGTAGGCTAGGTGTCTTAAATGCATTTGTTTGTTTGTTTTTGAGAGGGAATCTCACGCAGTCACCAAGGCTGGAGTGCAGTGGCACCATCTTGGCTCACTGCAACCTCTGCCTCCCAGGTTCAACTAATTTTCCTGCCTCAGTCTCCTGAGTAGCTGAGATTACAGGCACCCGGCATCACGCCTCGCTAATTTTTGTATTTTTAGTAGAGATGGGGTTTCACCATATTGGCCAGGTTGGTCTCAAAATCCTGACCTCAGATGACCCCGTCTCAGCCTCCCAAAGCTCTGGGATTACAGGTGTAAGCCACTGCACCCGGCCTTAAATGCATTTTTAACTTAGAATATTTTCAATTTATGATGGATTTATCTGGAAGCAACCTCATCATAAGAAGCATTTGTATTGGGTTTTTAGGAAAAGGAAGTTAATTACTCTTTATTTTTTCTGCTTCTTCTCACTCTGTCACCCAGGTTGGAGTGCAGTGGCACAATCTCAGCTCACTGCAACCTCCACTGTTCAGGTTCAAGTGATTCTCTTGCCTCAGCCTCCTGAATAGCTGGGATTACAGGTGCACGCCACCATGCCTGGCTAATTTTTTTATTTTTAATAGAGATGAGGTTTCACCATGTTGGCCAAGCTGGTCACAAACTCCTGACTTCAAGTGATTTCCCTGCCTTGGCCTCCCAAATCCCTACTGAGATTACAGGCATGAGCCACTGCACCTGGCAGTTAATTGCTCTTAAAAGGTAGGCAGTGGCCAAGAACACTAAATACTCTTAGATTAGTTGCAAAATCTTAACATCCCGAGGTTAAGATTAACATGGATTCCACTCCCATCACTGAATTAAAACTTCACTCTTAAAGGCCACATCAACCTGCTAGTCATTCCATTTACCCATTTTTCTCCCCAGTCATCATCTTCCTAGTGAACTGCCTGCGGCATTTGTGCTGGTGGCTCCCTCCTCTTTCAAACACAAAGGAAACTAGTTTTGCCGTTCTTTCTGCTTACAAAATCATGCAAGTTCTTGGGGGAAGAAATGCACACAATATAAATCTACATGCGGAAGAAAGTAAAAGTTACCTGAAGTATCAGAGGCCAGAGTCCAATTTTGTTGTAGTCCTTGCTAGAATTTTATATACTTTTTTTTGTTTTCTTGAAATGGAGTTTCGCTCTTGTTGCCCAGGCTGCAGTGCAACGGTGTGATCTCGGCTCGCCACAACCTCTGCCTCCCAGGTTCAAGTGATTCTCCTGCCTCAGCCTCCCGAGTAGCTGACCACCACGCCCGGCTAATTTTGAATTTTCAATAGAGTTGGGGTTTCTCCGTGTTGGTCAGGCAGGTCTCAAAATCCTGACCTCAGGTGATCCGCCCGCCTCGGCCTCCCAAAGTGCTGGGTTTACAGGTGTGAGCCACGGCACCTGGCAGAATTTTATACAATTTTTAATAAAGATGAAATCATCCTGTTGTGTAACATATAGGCATACCTTTTTTCCCCATTTGACAACATGATATGAATTAGCTGGGTGTGATGTCCCGTGCCTGTAATTTCAGTTACTCAGGAGGCTGAGGCAGGAGAATCACCTGAACCCAGGAGGCAGAGATGCAGTGAGCCAAAATTACACCACTGCACTCTAGCCTAGGTGACAGAATGAGACTCCGTTTCAAAAACAAAAACAAAAAACAATCACAAAAAAGGACAAACCAACATAATGTGGACAATGTCGTGTCAATACGTCTAGATCTCTGGTTCCTCCCGCTGCTTCTCCTTTTGTCTGTGCTTTTCACTGATCCATTTCTCTCTGTCACCTGCACAGTCTGTCCGTTGTTCCCAAAGTCACAGACGCGCTGTCTCTGAAAGCCCCCTTTGTTTTCTCTCTCAGCCTATCACACACTACCTCCTGTCACAGTCTTCCTTTACAGTAACAGATTAGCTGCCTCTTGAAGGCAGCAGCTGTGTCTTATTCATCATTTTAGACCTTCTCAGCAGCCAGCCCGTGGGCCGTGGACCGATTACACCTGCAAACATTATTTGTTGACTCAAGTGAATAAGTGAATGAGTCCTCCGTCTTTGAACTGTATACACACTGCAGCACTCACCAAATTATGTTGGTTTTCTTTTCTGATATCAAACGGTAGATGCATGTGGAACGTTCTGTGTTTGACTCTGTGTGGTACAGGGAGAAACAAAGGTGCCACAGTTCCTACTTCAAAAAGATAGCACTCTAGCCACCAGGCAGCCACCCTCACGGCCATCATCCTACTCCGGGCCTTTGTCATCTTAAACTTTTGCTATAGTCTGCCCCTTTTTTATTTAACTTATTTATTTTTGCTGTTCTTATTCTGGCCATCCTACTTGCTGGAGTCAGGTTAATTTTCTCAGAATGCTGATTTCAGCCTGACCTTTCTCATTTATGGTCATTCATCCTCAACTCATGTCAAGCCCCTGAAATGGCTGTTTCTGGCTATTGTTCCAAGCTCCCTTCCCACTGTTCACACTTCAGATCCTCTGCTCCAGTCTTTCTGGTCCAGTCAGTCCCATATGCAGCCCTTGACATGCCTGTACTCATACCATTTCTGCCTTCCTAGAATTTCCTTCCTCTTCCCCTAATTCCTTCCCAGATTCCCATGTATCCTTTTCAATGAGCAACCTCTCAACGTGGTTAATTCAATTTTGTGCCTTAGGAAATTGCCAGTAACTGAAAGTTTGCGGGCCACTTGGAAACAGGTGAAACCATAAGTACTAAATAGAAGAATATCATGGATATATGGCACACATTTTTCTACTTTCTTGGCACAAATGGTTCACCATTATTTGAGACAAATAGTCTCACTTTGGGAGGCTGAGGCTACTATTTGAGACAAACTATTCACAAATAGTTCATTATTCCAAAGGAAGACTGTGACAGGAGGTAGCATGTGATAGTGTGTGTATTTTTATAGTTGTAAGGATATGTTCTGTATCTCCAACTACATTATGAGTTCCTTAGGGATAGGATACATCTTTTGAAGTTTTCAAGCTCCTAGAACTGGTGTCTTGCAAACAAAATTTTATATCTTTTGATTTGCAGAAAATATATAGTGGACTAAGAAGATGACAGTGTCAGCATAAAGTCTCACCTGAAATAGATTGGAGAGGAGACATATTTCGTTTTCACAATAAATGTTGGCTCAGTCTCTCCTTCCTTTTCCCTTTATATTCTAGGTTAGTTCTAACTTCCTACACTGGTACCTTCAACTTTCCGTTTAATCACAAATCTCCTCCTCCAATTGGTGTGTGTTAGGTCTGTGTTTTCTTGTATGTTTATGCCAATAGTGCTTACCAAAATAAGTAGACAGTAATCGATCATGAGAGAACTGTTAAATTAAGGTCTTCACTATCACAGGCCACCACGCTGTGACTAAAAATGACACAGTGCTATGCTTACTGACTTGGAAGGATGACTGAGACATATGTTTGGCAGAAAAAGAGTAGGTTAGTAAAGAGCTTGAAGAGTTTAATTCTATACACACCATGGAATACTATGCAGCCATAAAAAATGATGAGTTCATGTCCTTTGTAGGGACATGGATGAATCTGGAAACCATCATTCTCAGCAAACTGACACAAGAACAGAAAATCAAACATCGCATGTTCTCACTCACAGGCGGGTGTTGAACAATAACACATGGACACACGGAGGGGAGCATCACACACTGGGGTCTGTTGGGGGGGGAATAGGGGAAGGACAGCAGAGGGTAGGGAGATTAGGGTGGGATAACATGGGGAGAAATGCCAGATATAGGAGGCAGCAAACCACGCTGCCATGTATGTACCTATGCAACAATCCTGCATGTTCTGTGCATGTACCCCAGAATCTAAAGTGCAATAAAATATATATACATAAAAGAACTTATCATGCAATGTTAAAATGTAAAAGTATAACAAATTCAAAATGCAAATGGGTATATGCCAAATTCTATAATAGCTCTATCCCAAAAGGATAACATATTCAATTTAATATAAACAAATTATCCTCTGAAAAAAAAAGTTTAATTCTATTTATATAAAACTTTATAATTTAATATATAGTTTATAGTTTTATAGTTTAATTCCATTTATATAAAACATTATATATATAACCAAAATGTTAACAGTAGTTATTTCTAGGCAATTGTATTTCTTTATATTTTCCAATATTGTTTGAAGGTTTCTTTTTATAGTAAGCATAACTTTTATAATAAAAAGATAGAAAACTATATTCATGTTGGAAAACATGACATAAGGATTGCCTTTCTTTTCATCTGGTGGGACTATTGCCAGAACCTACTGAATTTCATTTTGTTTTCTTTTTCTTAAGAAACATACAAGAAATGCCCATTCCTTTTAAAATCATCAGTTATTTTACATTCCAAAAATACTGCAGTGAGATTCTTGTAGTCAATGAGTTCTACGGACTGAATTTCACTTGTGGTAAGTATTCTGTTTGGGGATATTATTTTTACATGTTCCTCTGAGGTAGCAACTTCATAGAGGAAATGTATTTTTGAAATAAAAGCTGTGTTTTATAATAATTCAATTTAAAACTCTGTTTTGAAATACAGTCTAACATTTTTTCTGATTTTTTTTTTTTTGAGACAGAGTCTCACTCCATCACCCAGGCTGGAGGTAATGGCGCAATCTCAGCTCACTGCAGCCTCCACCTCCTGGGTTCAAGTGGTTTTCCCTGCCTCAGCCTCCTGAGTAGCTGGGATTATAGGCGCCTGCCACCATGCCTAGCTAATTTTTGTATTTTTAGTAGAGACGGGGTTTCACCATGTTGGCCAGGCTGGTCTCGAACTCCTGACCTCAGGTGATCAGCCCGCCTCGGCCTCCCAAAGTGCTGGGATTATAGGGGTGAGCCACCACACCCGGCCTCTGATTTTTAAAATGAAAGAAAATAAGCAGTGGTCAAAATTAGTCTCCTGTCAAAAGTCAACAGGTAAGGGCCACTTTGATGTTGTTAAAAAATGACAGGCCTTATGAACCCTAAGGTAAACTCTAGTATATTTCGGATAGACTCAGTTCCTACGTCTACTGAACACATTCAAGCAGGCTGAAGTGACTTCTTGTTCCCCAAAATGTACATCGTACATAGCTAAGTAAAGCCACTTTTGACAAAAGTCTATTCCTCAATCCCACCAGATGGAAGTAGGACCAGGATAAGGACCTCATGGCTATTAGAAATCTCAGGGTGACCAGGCACGGTGGCTCCCGCCTGTAATCCCAGCACTTTGGGAGGCCAAGGTGGGTGGATCATGTGAGGTCAGGAGTTCGAGACCAGCCTGGCCAACATGGTAAAACTTTGTCTCTACTAAAAATACAAAAATTAGCCAGGCGTGGTGGTGCATGCCTGTGATACCAGCTACTTGGGAGGTTGAAGCACGAGAATCACTTGAACCTGGGAGGCAGACATTGCAGTGAGCTGAGATTGAGTCACTGCACTCTAGCCTGGACAGCAGAGTGAAACTGTGTCTCAAAAAAAAAAAAAAAAAAAAAAAAAAACACCTGAGGGCCACTCCAAAGACAACCAAAAAATATGGCTGAATTTAGTAGCTGTTTTAAATAAGTTTAGGTGATAATGTGAGTAACTTTAGGATAGCCACTGCTAAGTGATCATGATTTTTATCATGAATTTGTAATGAATCTATACCCAAAATAGAAACAAAAGCATGTCCATCTTCAAATGAAGCCAAAGCCCAGAACTGCTCACTCTTGCTTCATCAAATTGTAAATTCTGGGCTTGCTAAAGTGTCCTGTATTTTTCATTAAGAAGGGTATTTGTAAGCATTTGGTAAATACTTGTTGATTAAATTACCTGAGATAAACCATACCTGACACTGTCAATCTTTTCCTTGGCAGGCAGCGCAAATGTTTCTGTGACAACTAATCCAATGTGTGCCTTCACTCAAGGAATTCAGTTCATTGAGCAAACCTGCCCAGGTGCAACATCTAGATTCACAATGAACTTTCTGGTTTTGTATTCATTTATTCCAGCTCTTGTCATCCTAGGAATAGTGGTTTTCAAAATAAGAGATCATCTCATTAGCAGGTAGTGAAAACCATGGCTGGGAAAATGGAAGTGAAGCTGCTGACTATGCATGACTGCTCTGAATGTGTGAAATGAGAGTGCCATGTATTTCTTTCTTGATAGGACATCTTAAGTCTTTTAACCATTAAGACTCCATTTGTGCCTCTTGGATCCATGCAGGTCCTGAATGCAGTGGAAGTGGTTCAGTCCCTTGCTGACCATGTGGTATTTGGAAGTTTGTGACTGAGCTGGTCCAACAATGTAAATAATAATCATTCATAAATCTATGGGAAACTCGTGTGACTTTTTTCCCCTTGTTCTAGACACAGAAAAAAATAGGTCAGCTTAAAAATATGCTTACATTTGATAAAGGATTAGGCAAAAACAAAAGGTTTGAAGGATTACTGACAGTAAGTGACAGAAAAAAAAGTTGTGGGTTTAGCTGAAGCAAGGTTATCATGCAGAATTGGGTAAGAATGCTTCTGTTCGTGGAAAACCCAGAGTTAAATGCACACGTCCGCATGAGGGGTCGGAGTTCTGGATCACATCGAGAGAATGCCGGGCAGATGGATAATGAGCACCAGTGTGACAGGGCACCCAGTGACTTTACTGAGGATTAAAATAAAAACCGTAGGAGTGGGCTCAACGGTGAACAAAACACACCAGACAAACCTCTGGTTATGTTTTTAAAGATTCGTTTGCTATTTTCCAGTTTCAGCTGAGTTTACTTACAGAATTACAAGTAAACATTTAAGTGTATGCACTGAGAAATAACCTCCTTAAGGCTGGAGATCAGGTGTTAAAGTCCATACAGAAAAAATGCTGATGTAGCTAGACATGGTGTCTCATATCTGTAATCCCAGCGGCTCAGGAGGCTGATGTGGGAGGGTCGCTTAAACCCAGGAGTTAGGGGCTGCAGTGAGCTGTGATGGAACCACTGTGCTCCAGCCTGGGCAACAGAGAGAGGGCGAGACCTTGTCTCTAAAAAAGAAAGAAAGTGCTGACATACTCTTTTACAAGAACAGGGTACACACTAGAAATTCACATTCTTGAACTGTAAAGAGCACTGATATGTATAAATACAGACACCTGTATTACATATTTGCAAGGATAAAATGATGTAAATAGGTTACTAAACATGGGTTCTGTATTAAAATGACTGATTCTGATTGATCTTCAAGTCATTCATGTACGAACCCGAAATGAAACTGTCTCAATGTTACTATGGTAACTTTGGGTGAAAATATGGTAGAGAGCACGTGAACTTGTTCACTTACTGTGACCTAACTTGTGAAGAAAGATAAATTATAGCATTTAAATGTCACACACTGAAGTAGGAAAGATCATTTCATTAAGGAAACCATAGTAAAATTCTCTTTCTTAGAACAGTATTTAAGGATGTGGAGGCATTGGTAAATTATCAGACTAGTAC
The DNA here is from genome assembly GCA_963573385.1 of Cacajao melanocephalus. Lineage (NCBI taxonomy): Eukaryota > Metazoa > Chordata > Mammalia > Primates > Pitheciidae > Cacajao > Cacajao melanocephalus. The sequence continues at coordinate 60,206 of CAUYLG010015883.1, forward strand.
TGTCAATTTTTATAAAAGGTCTTTGACATGGATGATTATGGTGTAATAGTTACACAATGTCTTACAGATTATGTATGTCACATCAGTTATAGACAATTCTGGAGATGATAATCTATTAAAGTAGTTCAAAAAGAGTCCCACAGGAACCTCTTTTGAAATCACTGATTTCAACTTACTAAAGATATGGGTGTACAACATAAGTGGAAACATTTTCTACTATTCATATGCAGATGAATTTCATTCTAGCTCAGAAACATTTGGAAAACCGACATCACATGTGACTTCAAGCTATTAAACGTTAGTGATACCACCTTAGAAAAACACAATGGCTTTCAATATGTGACAGTTTGTGTCTCAAGTCAAAAATGGACAGTGATGTGTAAGAAAATCAAATTATATAATAACAATTCCTATTACTCTTGTGGAATAGGCTGTTTCTTCCTACCAAGTCAGTGATATTTCTGAGATAACAATGTTCATTGTAAATTTAAAGGGATCTCTTTTCCCATAGCACTCAGCAAGAAACCTGTGCTTAAGACTGAGGTTCCTTGAAAACATGCTGAAAATTCTGTTCTCAAGGGTGTTAGAACCACACATACTGCAAATAATTTATGAAGTCCTAGTTCATTGCAATAAGCAGATGGCTTGCTATCTGCACAGACACCACTCCCTTGGGGTAGTAAATGTGCTTATCTGAAGCTGGGTGCATGGCATATTAGAGTCAACGTATTTTACAGGTGGACATGGAAAAATACAGAATAATTTTTAATCATAGCAATTATACTTACTCAAAATGAACTTGGCTAGCAGGTACACTACAGATTGGAACGGCTTCTTAAAGGCTATCCCATCTTGGAAATAATCCTGGTTACCCCAATACATGATGTTTTGTCCTGCTTCTTGGTAGGATATCTCCTTAAATGTGCCTGTTCTTCAAAAAGTGATATTTAAAATAAATGTGTCAGTCTCACAGAGGGGTGAAATGGGTGCTGATTAAAAATGCCCCATTCCAGACCACTGATAGAGACTTTCTAGGTGGGAGGATGCAGGAATGCACATCTCCTATTTCAGGTGCTTTTTGTACCTCACTGTTAAGAGTAAAATTTTGACATCTGTGAACCCAATTCCGGTTTCCTCCCAGCTACAGCTGAGAGCGCCTTTTGGAAGGAATGTGTCTAACATGGGCACTAAACCTTGCATTTAAAACTGTCACCAAATACTCTCACTTTTATATTCCTAAAAACATATAAGCAGAAACTTATACCTGCTGAATTGAATATATAGCACTTAAACATGTTAGAGGTAGGTAGAAGATTATTTTATTAAAAAAAATTACACATGGTTCTGAAATATTTTTTTCCTTTTAAAAAGCTTCAAGATATACAGGGAGATGTACTAGTTCAAGAAACCCAGCTTGTCCTTTAACAAATTATATAGTTCAACTTTCTTCACATATTGTCACAATAGTTAATTCATAATATAATCTTATCTGGATTTGGAAAAGAAGATACAATAATTGAATTAGGTTCAAGAATCAAGCTCGATTTGTTTCCAAGACTTGGAAGAATTTCTTTTGTACTGTTCCAGTTCCTAAAACACAAATATGAATTACTTTAAGAAAAATCAACTTTATGAATTCAAGGAGGCATCTTAAAATTGCCTTATCATTTCTTAGATATAACAATGTATCCTTAATAGCATTATCATTCTAAAGATTTCTTGACAATTATTTTATAAATGATTATCCTTAGGACTTATTTTCTAGAAATACAGTCTTCAGAGTTTCTGTGTTGCTAAGCAGCACTTAAGAGATGCACTTATTAAACTTTTAGACAAAATTATGTACATAAACTACATAATACATATGAATTGTCTTTCAACTAATGAACTAGACATTTGTCATTCTTCAAGTGTTTAAAGGTGATCTTATTTTTAATTGTTTGCTGTTCAGCTCTCATCAAAAACTTGGTCGAAGTAAGGAAAATATTTTAAAAATACCAAGAAGAGCAACCCCAAGGCACATCATCATCAGATTCACCAGGGTTGAAATGAAGCAAAAAAAAAGCTAAGGGCAACCAGAGAGAAAGGTCAGGTCACCCACAAAGGGAAGGCCATCAGACTCACAGTGGATCTTTCAGCAGAAACCCTACAAGGCAGAAAGCAGTAGCGGCCAATATTCAACATCCTTAAAGAAAAGAACTTTCAACCCAGGATTTTATATCCAGCCAACCTAAGCTTCATAAGTGAAGGAGAAATAAAATCCTTTATGGACAAGCAATTGCTGAGAGATTTCATCACTACCAGACCTGCCCTACAAGAGCTCCTGAAGGAAGCACTAAACACAGAAAGGAAAAACCAGTACCAGCCACTGCAAAAAAGAACCAAATCATAAAGACCAATGATGCAATGAAGAAATTATGCTAACCTAAGGACAAAACAACCAACCAGTAACAAAATGGCAGGATCAAATTCACACATAACAATACTAACATTAAATGTAAACGGACTAAATGCCCCAATCAAAAGACACAGTCTGGCAAATTGGATAAAAAGCCAAGAACCTTTGGTGTGCTGTATTAAGGAGACCCATCTCACATGCAAAGACACACATAGACTTAAAATAAAGGAATGGAAGAAGATTTACCAAGCAAATGGAGAGCAAAAAAAGCAAGGGTGACAATCCTAGTATCTGATAAAATGGATTTTAAATCAACAAAAAACGAGAGACAAAAAAGGGCATTACATAATGGTAAAAGTATCAATACAATAAGAAGAGCAAACTATTCTAAATATATATGCACCCAATACAGGAGCACTCAGATATATAAATCAAGTCCTTAACATCATACAAAGAGACTTCGACTCCTGCACAATAATAGTGGGAGACTTTAACACTCCACTGTGAATATTAGATGTATCAACGAGACAGAGAATCAACAAGGAAATCCAGGACTTGAATGCAGATCTGGACCAAGCGAACTTAATAGACATTTACAAAACTCTCAACCCCAGTCCACAGAATATACATTCTTCTCAGCACCACATCACACTTACTTTAAAATTGACCACATAATTGGAAGTAAATCACTGCTCAGCAAATGCCAAAGAATGGAAATCATAAGTCTCTCAGACCACTGGGCAATCAAATTAGATCTCAGGATTAAGAAACTAACTCAAAACCGCATAGCTTCATGGAAACTGAACAACTGCCTTTTGAATGTCGACTGGATAAACAATGAAATGAAGGCAGAAATAAAGACGTTCTTTGCAACAAATGAGAATGAAGACACAACATACCAGAATCTCTGGGATAGTGTCTAGAGGGAAATTCATAGCAATAAATGCCCACATGAGGAGCAAGGAAAGATCTAAAATCAACACCCTATCATCAACATTGAAAGAGTTAGAGGAGCAAGATCAAAAAACTCAAAAGCTAGCAGAAGACAAGAAATAACTAAGATTAGAGCAGAACTGAAGGAGATAGAGACACAAAAAAACCTTCAAAAAATCAACAAATCCAGGAGCTGGTTTTTTTAAAATATCAACAAAATAGATAGACCACTAGCCAGACTAATAAAAAAGAAAAAAGAGAAGAATCAAATAGATGTAATAACAAACGATAAAGGGGACATCACCACCAATTCCACAGAAATACAAACTACCATCAGAGATTACCACAAACAACTCTGTGCACACAAACCACTAAATCTGGAAGAAATGGATAAATTCCTGGACATTTACACTCTCCCAAGACTAAACCACGAAGAAGTTGAAACCCTGAATAGACCAATAACAAGGGCTGAAGTTTAGGCAGCAATTAATAGCCTACCAACCAAAACAAGTCCAGGTCCAGACAGGTTTATAGCCGAATTCTACCACACATACAAAGAGGAGCTGGTACCATTCCTTCTGAAACTATTCCAAACAATACAAAAAGAGGGAATCCTCCCCAAATCATTTTATGAGACCAACATCATCCTGATACCAAAACCTGGCAGAGACTCAGCAAAAAAGAAAACTTCAGGCCAATATCCATGATGAACCTAGACGTAAAAATCTTCAATAAAATACTGGCAAACTGAATGCAACAGCAAATCAAAAAGCTTATTCATCATAATCAAGTAGGCTTCATCCTGGGGATCCAAGGCTGGTTCAATATACACAAGTCTATAAACATAATCCATCACATAAACAGAACCAAAGACAAAAACCACATGATTTTCTCAATAGATGCAGAGAAGGCCTTCAACAAAATTCAATAGCCCTTTTTGCTAAAAACCCTCAATAAACTAGGTTTCAAAGGAACATATATCTCAAAACAATAAAAGCTATTTATGACAAACCCACAGCCAATATCATACTGAATGGGTAAAAACCAGAAGTATTCCCTCTAAAACCTGGCACAAGACAAGGATGCTTTCTTTCACCACTCCTATTCAATATAGTACTGGAAGTTCTAGCCAGAGCAATCAGGCAAGAAAAAGAAATAAAGGATATTCAATTCGGAAAAGAGGAAGCCAAATTGTCTCTATTTGCAGACGACATGATTGCATATTTAGAAGATCCCATCGTCTCAGCCCCAAATCTCCTGAAACTAATAAGCAACTTGAGCAAAGTCTCAGGATACAAATTCAATGTGCAGAAATCACAAGCATTCCTATACACCAATAACAGACAAACAGCCAAAGCAAAAGTGAACTCCCATTCATAATTGCTACAAAGAGAATAAAATACTTTGGAATACAACTAATGAAGGAAATAAAGGACCTCTTCAAGGAGAACTACAAACCACTGCTCAAGGAAATAAGAGAGGACACAAACAGATGGAAAAACATTCCATGCTTATGGTTGGGAAGAATCAACATCATGAAAATGGCCATACTACCCAAAGTAATTTATAGATTCGTCACTATCCCCATCAAGCTACCAATGACCTTCTTCACAGAACTGGAAAAAATCCAGCTTCAGACTTCATATGGAAACAAAAGAGAGCCCGCAGCACCAAAACAATCCGAAGCAAAAAGAACAAAACTGGAGGCATCACGCTGCCTGACTTCATACTATACTACAAGGCCACAGTAATCAAAACAGCATGGTACTCGTACCAAAACAGAGACGTAGACCAGTGGAACAGAACAGAGGCCTCAGAAGCAACACCACAGATCTACAATCATCTGATCTTTGACAAACCTCATAAAAACAAGTAATGGGGAAAGGATTCCCTGTTTAATAAATGGTGTTGGGAAAACTGGCTAGCTATGTGCAGAAAGCAGAAACTGGACCCCTTCCTGACACTTTACACTAAAATTAACTCCAGAAAGATTAAAGATCTAAACGTGAGACCTAAAACCATAAAAACCCTAGAAGAAAACCTAGGCAAAAGCATTCAGGACATAAGTATAGGCAAGGACTTCATGGCTAAAACACCAAAAGCATTGGCAACAAAAGCCAAAATAGACAAATGGGATCTAATTAAACTCCAGAGCTTCTGTACAGCAAAGGAAACAGTCATTAGAGTGAACTGGCAACCAACAGAATGGGAAAAAATTTTGGCAATCTACCCATCTGACAAAGGGCTAATATCCAGAATCTACAAAGAAGTAAAACAGATTTAAAAGAAAAAAACAAACAAACCCATTCAAAAGTGGGTGAAGGATATGAACAGACATTTTTTCAAAAGAAGACATACATACATGAGGCCAACAAACATATGAAAAAATGCTCATCATCACTGGTCATTAGAGAAATGCAAATCAAAACTACACTGAGATACCATCTCATGCTGGTTAGAATGGCGATCATTAAAAAATCAGGAGACAACAGATGGTGGAGAGGATGTGGAGAAATAGGAACACCTTTACACTGTTGGTGGGAGTGTAAATTAGTGCAACCATTGTGGAAAACATTGTGGTGATTCCTCAAGGACCTAGAAATAGAAATACCATTTGACCCTGCAATCCCATTACTGGGTATATACCCAAAGAATTACAAATTGTTCTATTGTAAAGACACATGCACGCGTACGTTCACTTTGGCACTGTTTACAATAGCAAAGACTTGGAACCAACCCAAATGTCCATCAGCGATAGACTGGATAAAGAAAATATGGTACATATACATCATGGAATACTACACAGCCATAAGGAACGATGAGTTCATGTCCTCCATAAGGACATGCATGAATCTGGAAACCATCATTCTCAGCAAACTAACACAAGAGCAGAAAACCAAACACCACATGTTCTCACTCATAGGAGGGTGTTGAACAATGAGAACATGTGGACATAAGGAGGGGAGCATCACACTGCTGTCAGTTTGGGGGGCTAGGGGAGGGACAGTGCTGGGTGGGGAGTGTGGGGAGGGATAGAGTGGGGAGAAATACTAGATATAGGTGATGGGGTGATGAAGGCAGCAAACCACCTTGCCATGTATATACCTATGCAACAATCCTGCATGATCTGCACATGTAGCCCAGAACCTAAAGTACAATAAAAAAAAAAAGAGAAAAATAAAATCCCAAGTAAAAAAAAATTGCTACCACACATATGTCCCGAAGTTTCCAGTTGAGATCTAGGATATATCATGACTTACCAAAATTGCATCCTGTTTGATATTTAGTTATTAATATATGGTTTTTACTTATTGTTTTATCAAAACATATATAAACAGGACCTCAAGAAGGGGAAATTTACTTGAGGAAATTGAATAATAACATTCCAGATTTCAACAGAGCATGAAGCTATGCAGACATTTAATGTGGTTTCATTGTTAAAAATGCAAGACAGTGATTATCACCAACATTTTATCTAACTATTGCATAATGAAGTACTGAGAAACAGCTTGAGCTTATAACAAATGCAGCTAGCACTGCATATTTTATATAATCTTTGAAATATAATTTACACACAATAAAATTTACCCTTTTAAAGTGTATAAGTCAACAGTTTGTACTATATTTGAAGAGTTGTGCAACCATCACTGCTATCTAATTGATACAGTTTTGCTGCATCCCCACCCAAAAATCTCATCCTGAATTTTAATCCCTGTAATCCTCATAATCTCCACATGTCAAGGGAGAGACCAGGTGGAGGTAACTGAATCATGGGGGCAGTTTCCCCCTTGCTGTTCTTGTGATAGTGAGTTGTTTTTTTTTTTTTGACAAGTTTAAAACATGTATTTAAAATACAATTTATAAAATGCTGTATCTGCCAACCCAGGAGCCCGCGGTGCAGGGTGGGGTGGGAGTGGGCAGCTGCCCGCTACACCAGCAGAATAAGACTGCAGGGGTGCGACCCTCCCTCCCATGCCCTTCTGTTCAGACACCCAAGGGGCCCATGTGCACCCCTGGGATGACACGACCAGAAAACAGGACCCCAGAAGTTTCTTGAGTCTCTGCTTACCAGGGAGGCTGGGTACAGCTCTGCCAACCCATCCCTGAGCAGGGCACACCAGATGGGGCAGAGCAGGGCAGGGCTGGGCTGGGCAGGGCAGGGCTAGGCGGGGCAAGTGGGCTCTGGAAGGGGCTGATGGTAGCAGATAGGGTGTTGCCTCCTGCCTGCAGGTGGGGAGCACCCTGATTGAGTGGGCTGAGAAAGGCTGGTCACTAGGCCTGGACCCCCCAGTTCCTTTGGTTATAGGCTGACATCAGAGTAGTGGCTCATGGGAAGTGGTTAGCTGGAAGGTCTGAGGCCTGGCCCATAGGCTCAGGAAGGAACTGGGGGACAGGGACAGTACCGTGAAGGCAGTTAAAGGGGCAGCAGCGTCAGGTTTCTGCCCCCCATCCCCCTGGGGTTTTCCAAGCCAAAGCCTGCAACTTACTTTAAAAAAGAAAAGGGAAAAAAGCACTTAGGAAAATTATAGACAACTACCCCCAAAAAATACCCTCCCACACACAAAATCCAAACCGTTTCCTCATCTCCCTTCCCGCCTCCCCCAACACAATACAGTTTCCTGTTTTCTTTCTTTCTAAAAACGTTGCCTGCCACCTCTCCATTTGGGAAGCCCAGGGCATCACTGCTGGTGGGTGGTTGACAGGCACACAGTGGGCTAAGCCCGTCTTTGGCCAGAGGGAGGTGGGAGGACCAGTCCCTGCCACATCCTCAATCCACACCCACCAGCCACCCTTTACTTTGGCCCCCACTAGAGGGTAGTGGGGCAAGAACAGGTGGTCCCAATGGCTGGGCAACCAGCACTTCTGGCCTTTCCACCTGGACTGCCTCTACACCCTTGTCCAGTTGAAAGGAGAGTCTCAGTTTGGGCGGGAAACCACTATTAGATGAAGGATGGACACTATACATTTAGAATGGGGACACTTGGTTAGGGCAGTAGAATACAAAGATAGCAGCCAATCTTCTTCCTTGCCTTCTGCTGAAGGTAATCCTCCCTCTGACTGACTGAAGCTCCAGTTCCAGCTCTGCTCACGGGGAATGGCTGGCTTCACACAGGCAGAAGGCTGTGCTGTGGACTAACTGCTAACTCAGCGGGCAGCTGGCCCTTCCTCCGGAGGGGAGGATGTGGTGGGGCATGGCTTTCTGGGCCTGGCCTACCATTCCCACAGGGAACCAATGGTAGAGTGAGCCTGTGAGACTCCGCTTGCCACCTTGGCCACCACATGCTGCCCTAATCACAAAACCACACCAACCACTCCGAAACGTATCTGCTGGTCAGGAGTGGGGAGGCCGTCTGGCTGGCTGAGGGATAAGGCGCAGTGCTACAGAAGGGATCAGGAAGCCCGAGAGGAGCCAGGTCCACACAGAGCCGCTCTGGGCAGCTGCCCTCTTAGCCTCTTCCACCTCAAGGAGCCAAAGCAAACCCCTGGCTCCAGGGATAGAGGAGAAACTGCCTTCATTCCAGGCCCTCACT
>CAUYLG010015884.1:0-10620 GCA_963573385.1 Cacajao melanocephalus
TCTAGCCTGGGCAATAGAACAAGAATCTCGTTCTCTCTCCCTCTTTCTCTTCCTCTTTCTTTCTCTCTTACATTCTTTTTTTTTCTTTCTTTCACTCTCACTTTCTTTCCTCTCTTTTTCTTTCTTTCAAAAATAAAAAAAATAAAAAATAATAAAAAAAAAAGACTCACATCTCAGTGTCTGACCATGAAGTTTAATTTTGGTCCCCAAATGTGTGAAATTATAATCCACTTTGTTTCTTTTGGCCACTGCAGCTTTGGGCTACTTTCTTTCGGCCAGAATTGGTTCACCCAGCCCTGGAAAGGTCACTGAAGAAACTTAGACCGGACTATGTAGATCTCTTCATTATTCATGTACCATTCGCTATGAAGGTCAGCTTTTGTTTTCCTTATTATGCTCAAGACTGTTTCATCATTGTTAGAGGCACCCGAATTATCTCATTCTAGCTTGGTTTCCTGGGTTCTTCCTGAGAGAGGTAGATTTGAGTGAGGTGCATAGGATTGCTAAATCTCTTATGAGTCTCATTCACAATTGAGTGACTCTACCATCAAGATTTTCTGTCTATCCTTGTCTCCCAGCCTTAAGGGGCGTTCAGAGTCAATGATCTCACTTCCTCTACCCTTGACAGTTGAGGACATTGGCCTGTATTTCTCAGTGCTTGTGTTCCTGAGTGGAGGCCCTGAGCCATTAGAGTCCTCAAGAATGTTGAGTTACCACAGGCTGCAGAGATACAATGGGAAACCTTACCTCTGCAGGGGAGGGTGTCCCATAGGTACCCCTCAGCCCAACAAAAGAGAGGTACCTGGGATAGCACATATGGCACAGATGGGCTCCTTTGGGCTTCACTGATCCAAGCTCTCATTACAGTGGACATTGGCTTAGCACATCAGATGTCCTCACTATTTCAGTTGCGTGAACATAAACGGGCTAAACCACTGATGAGCCATTATATTAAGTGCCGTCCTTCACACCCCTCCACACCAGCTTGTCCTTGGTAAACAAAATACATTCCAACTTCAGGTATCTGAAGGCACAGATATATTTTTGGCTGAGATAGAAAGGTCTTTAAAAGTCTGATCTGATATTCTTTTAAATAGCTTCAGCAAAGCCAATTTATAAAGAGCCTATTGACCAATAATTATTCTTGCTGTAAGATATGCAAATAATCAGGCCAAGAATAATAAGACTAAGACATATTTTGCAAATAAATTGGTTCTCTCATTATTTGTCTTTGGTAAAAACCAGGGACTGGAGAGAAAAAAATGTTTCAAAAGAAACTATAGTGGCCGGGCGTGGTGGCTCATGCTTGTAATCCAAGCACTTTTGGAGGCCAAGATGGGCGGATCACAAGGTTAGGAGATTGAGACCATCCTGGCCAACATGATGAAATCCTATCTCTACTAAAAATACAAAACTTAGCTGGGCGTAATGGCATATACCTGTAATCCCTGGGAGGCTGAGGCAGGAGAATCACTTGAACCAGGGAGTAGGAGATTGCAGTGAGCTGAGATCAAGTCACTGCACTCCAGCCTGGCAACAGAGCGAGACTCCTTCTAAAAAAAAAGAAAAAGAAACTTTAGTACACCTGTTATTAGCTTCTACCCTTGTCCATTGCTTCTCTGTTTTTATCACTTGCCTACAATTTATCTGGTCTGAATTCTAAGTTATTTTCTGCCTGCAAGTCAACAAAATTATGTTTTCATTTTTTTCTCCTACTTTCTTTACTTGGAATCACCAAACATTTAAATATATATAACAGCTATATATATATTTGTGCTTACTGCCTATGGAGTTTTTAGTAGTAAAGACTAAATCTGTTTTCCAGGACTGCTTTCCTTTTCTTGTTATAATATGACCTTGGTATCTTTTTTTCTATATTTTATTCCTTTCTGTCCATATTTTCTTCCATATGACACAAGACTTCACAACCTCCTAGGAATTAGCCTTCCTAGCAACATGGGACATGATCTAGGAATGAGCCTTCCTAGCAAAGGAAAGAAAGAAAAATATATTCTCTGGACACCAAATTCACTATGCCAGAAGGAAAATTAAGCTTGGGAATGGAGTCATCCAAAAGCTGCCTTCCTTTTATTTCCAAACAAATAGCTGTAATTTTGCATGGTTACTATATCATATGTAGAATGTAGATTTACTGAGTGAAAGACAAATGCACAATTGAATTTTTTCTCTACTGCTTTCTTTTCCAATGTAAGATGTAGATTCAGTGAGCACTAATCAGAGGCTCACAAGAGTGTAACCACTTGCCTCATTGTGTACCTGCCCTGCTTTTTTTTAATCCTCAAATATTTGTTCTTTACCCTTTAGATAGTGAAGCTCCCAAATTCCTCTTTGCAAAAAAATCAGGTCAAAGATCTTACTGTGACTTGCATTTTTCTTTCTGGGGTGTGTCCTCAACCTTGCCAAATTAAACCTCTAGTAGATTGATGTCTGCCTCAGTTATTTTTGGTTTGCAATAAGACCGATTACTTATTTGGGGCACATGAGTATTTTTGCTGACTCAAGGACACCCTGCATCTTTCCTCCCCACTTCTTATTCTTACTTTCCTCCTTCCCTGCTCCTCCCCTTCTCTATATCCCCTATACAACTGAGCATTCCCCTAAGATTGTATACAATCTGGGAAAAGTTTGAATTCTTGTCAACCCCACAAACCCACACTCTTCAGGCAGAAGCCCCGACATAGCAGCCATCTAGTCCCTTGAGCCTTGTAAGCCAGAGGCCTCAAACCTGGTCATTGGAGGAAATGCTGAGTAGAAAGAAACAAAAAGAGGAGGGGCATTTCAAGCCTGATCTCTCTGTGGCACAAGAGTAGTTGAGACTTGGCAGCTTCACTGATCCAGGGAGAAGCCTAATGTGGGGTTGGAGGCCCCACCTAGATTCTCTACTTAGGCAATGCTAAGAAGAAATGTGGGGTCAGAAGTTTCCATGGAGTTTCTGCCCGGTGGAGACATGCGAGCAGGACGACATCCCTCCAGACCCCAGAATCACATAGCCATTGGCAGCTTGAAACTTCTGCCTGGAAAAGCCACAGGCATAGAACTCCAACCTGTGAGAGCAGCCACATGGGGTGTGTCCAGCAAAGCCATGGGGACAGGGCTGCCTAAATACTTGAGAGCTGACCCTTGCACCAGGTGCCCAGGATGCGGGATGTAAAATCAACAGAAATTATTTGGAGCTTTAAGGTTTAATGTCTGCCTTGCTGGGATTCTGACTTCTGTAGGTCCTGTTTCCCCTGACCTTATCCACACCTTTTTTTCCTTTTTTTGTTAACTTTTCCCTTTTGGAAAAGGAATGTTTACTCACAACTGATTGTATTGTTGTACTTTGAAAGTAAATAACTTGTTTTTGACTTCACAGGCTTAAAACTGGAAGGAACCTTGAATCTGAGATGATTTTTTGTAGTTTGGAATTTTAAGTTGGTGCTGGACTAAGTTACAAGTTTTTAGAACTATTGGGATGAAACGGTTACATTTTGCATGTAAGAAGGATGTGAGGTTCATGGGCCAAGGGCAGAATGCTGTAATTGTCATATTTGACCCTCCAAACCATATGCTGAATTCTCAATGTCACTGTTCACTGATAATATGATCATTTGAAACCCCAAAGACTCCTTCAGAAAGCTCCTAGAACTGATAAAATAATTCTGCAAAGTTTCTGTATATAAGATTGATGTAATCAGTAGCTCTTCTATATAGCAACAGCAACCAAGTGGAGAATCAAATCAAAAATTTAACCCCTTTTACAATAGTAAAAAAAAAAGAATAAAAAGAAATACTTAGGAATATACCTCACCAAGGACTCAAAAGAACCTCTACAAGGAAAACTACAAAACTACTAAATGAAATCATAGATGACATGAACAAATGGAAACACATCCCATGCTCATGGATGGGTAGAATCAATATTGTGAAAATGACCATACTACCAAAAGCAATCTACACATGTAATGCAATCACCATCAAAATACCACCATCATGTTTCATAGAATTAGAAAAAATGATTCTAAAATTTATATGGAAACAAAAAGAGCCTGCATAGCCAAAGCAAGACTAAGCAAAAAGAATAAAGCTGGAGGCATCACACTACCTGATTTCAAACTATACTATAAGGCCGTAGTCACCAAAATAGCATGGTACTGTTTTGGTACAAAAATAGGCACATAGACCAGTGGAACAGAAGAGAAAACCCAGAAATAAACCCAAACACAGCCAACTGATCTTTGACAAAGCAAACAAAACATAAAGTGGGGAAAAAAGACACCTTTTTCAACAAATGGTTCTGGGATAACTGGCTAGCGACAGGTAGGAGAATGAGACTGGATCCTCATCTCTCACCTTATAAAAAAATCAACTCAAGATAAATTAAGGACTTACACCTTAGACCTGAAACTACAAAAATTCTAGAAGACAACATTGGAAAAACCCTTCTAGATGTTGGCTTAGGCAAGGATTTTGTGACCAAGAGCCCAAAAGTAAATGCAATAAAAGCAAAATAAGTAGCTGGGACCTAATTAAACTAAAGAGCTGTTGCATGGCAAACAAAAACAAAAACAAAAACAGCAGAGTAAACAGACAACCCATAGAGTGGGTCATTATACGGAATAGTTTTCCATAACTATTCAAAAGTATAATATATAGAGTCACTAATTTCCTGGCCTTTTATAAATTGTGGAGCACGATAATGTGGATCGTTTATGCATCTCCAAAAACAGTTCATATTGTAAACAGTACTTTCTATATTATTGGAAATAGAGTCTTTAGTATATTCAAGTTTGATTAGGTTAGAGTGGTTGTTCCATAAACCCCAAAATGAATTCAGAAAACTCAGCATAAATTCTGTTCCTTTAGAACCACTTCCGTTGTCAAAATCAGTATGGTTACAATTCTCCAAAGAAATACAAATCTAAAATGTATATATGTAGATATAGATATATTTGACTAAATATTTATATCTAAATATGTATCTAATATATTTATATTAGAAACATATTATATATTTATATTAGAATACGTATTCTAGATATATATCTAGTATATGTTAGATCCATATATATATACACGTGTGTGTATATATATATATATATATATATAAAAACAAGTATATATATGTGTGTGTGTCATCTCATAGGCAAATCTGTGAAATCTATCTATCTATATGAATGTAGGAGCAGGAATACATTTGAGGGATTGCCTCATTTCAGTGTTGTTTCTTGAAAATTGCTACCACAAGCTGTAGAACCGTGAATACCAGTGCCGTGGCCTCTTCTAACTGTGAAGGCCTGAAATCAGGGAGTCACCAAAGTATCCTCCAGTCTAAGACTGAAAGCCTGAGAAGCTGGCAGCCACTGGTGAAAGACCTAGAGTTCAAAGATCAGAAGGCCTGGAATTCTGATGTCCAGGGGTAGAAAAAGATGGGTGTCCCGGCTTCAGAAGAGAGAGAGCAAGCTCACCTTTCCTCTGCTTGTTTATGAGAAACCTCAGCCGATAGAAGGGTTGTTTCCCACATTGAGTGAGGGAAAATGTTTCAGTTGGCCCCTTGATTCAAATGTCAATATCATCCAGAATGATCCTCACAGATACACCCAAAATAATACCCTACCAGGTATTGGCATACCACTTAATCCAATCCAGTTGACACCTAAAATTAACCATTACGCTTGATATATTCTTTATAAATTGACCCATTCATGAATACAATATACCTCATTTTGTTATGATTCACTTTTTTGTCCTTCAAAGATATTGATTTTTTTATAAGAATTGAGGATTTGTAGCAACCCTGCATTGAACAAGCCTGTTAGCACCATTTGTCCAATAGCATATGTTCATTCTGTGCCTTTTCCCCACATTTCAGTAATTTTTGCAATATCTCAGACTTTTGCTGTATTATTATATCAGCGATGGTAATCTCTGATCTGTAACCTTGATGTTACTATTCTACTTGTTTTGGGATACCCCAAACTGTACCCACGTACAGCAGTGAATGGAATAGATAATTGTGTGCCTTCTGACTGCTTCAGTGACAGGTAGTTCCCCTATCTCTTTCCCTCTGTTCAGGCCTTCCTGTACCCTAAGACACAATAGTATTAAAACCAGGTCAAATTGTAATGCTACAATGGCCTCTAAATGTTCATGTGAAAGAAAGAATAGCATATCTTTCACTTAAGCACAAAAGCTACACATGATTAAGCTTATTGAGGAATATATGTTGAAGGCTGAGGTAGGTTGAAAGCTAGGTCTATTGTGTTAATTATTAGCCAAGTTGTGAATGCAAAGGAACAGTTCTTTAAGGAAACTGCAGTGCTACTCCAGTGAATACAAAATGGTTAGAAACCTAAACAGCTTTATTGCTGATAAGGAGAAAGTTTTAATGATATGGATAGAAGATCAACCAGCCACAACATTCTCTTAAGCCAAAGCCTAACCCAGAAGAAGACTTTAATTCTCTTCAAGTGTATGAAGGCTCATAGAGGTGAGGATGCTGTGGAGAAAACATTGGAATCTAGTAGAGGTTGGTTCACAAAGCTGAATAAAATAAGCCATTTTCATAACATAAAAGTGCAAAATAAAGCAGCAAATTCTGATGGAGAATCTGCAGCAGGTTAACCAGATTTATGTAAGATCATTAATGAAAGTGACTACAACAAACAATAGATTTTGAATGTAGATGAAAGGGCTTTGTATCAAAAAAGGTGCCATCTAGGACTTTTATACCTAGAAGGAAGTCCACGCCTGGCTTCACAAGACAGGCTGACTCTCTTGAGGAGCTAATGTGCCTGGTGATTTCAGGATGAAACCAATGCTTTTTTATAATTTCAAAACCATGCTCTATAAATGGTGTAAAAAAGCCTGTCTTACAGCATAGCTCTTTATAGCATGGTTCCTGAATATTTTGAGTCTACTGTTTAAAATAAAAAGCAGTAGTTGAAATGTACTGCTCAAAAATAAAAAGATTCCTTTAAAAAATTACTGTTCAATGACAGCGCACCTCATTAACAAAGAGTTCTAATGTGGAGGTACAGAAAGATTACTTTTGTTTTTATGACTGCTTTCGCAACATTTATTCTTCAGTACATGGATAAAAAACCAATTTTAACTTTCAAATCTTGTTGTTCATAAAATACATTTCAATCAGTTATAGCTGCTACAGATGGTGATTCTTGTGATGAATCCAGGTAAAGTAAATGGAAAGCCCTCTGGAAAGAATTCAGCATTCTGAATGCCGTCACGAACACTTGTAATTCATAAGAAAATGTCAAAATATCAACATGAACAAAAGTTCAGAAAAAGTTAATTAGAACTCTCATGGATGATTTTAAGAGGGCTAAGGATTTGGTAACTGCAGATGTAATGAAAATAGCAAGAGAAATAGAATGAGAAGTAGAGCCTAAAATGTGACTGAATTGTTGTAATCTCATGATAAAACTTTAACAACTTAAGAGTTCCTTCATATAAATGCACAAAAAGTTGTTTCTTGGGTTGAAATCTACTCTTTTCTTAACCATTGTGAGATGGTGGACATGCTGTGAATATCGCTCCAATGACAACAAAGGATTTAAAGTATTACGAAAAGATAGTTGATGAAGGAGTGGCTGGATTACAGAGAACTGACTTCAACTTTCAAAGAAGTTCTACACTGTGTAAAATACTGTCAAACAACATTGCGCACTACAGAGAAATCTGTCGTGAAAGAAGTCAACCAGTGAGGCAAATTTCATTGTTGTGTTTTATTTAAGAAATTGCCACAGCCCATTTCAGGACTCAGTAACCATGACCCTGATCAGTCAGCAGCAATCAACAGTGAGGGAATAATCTCTAGCAGCAAAAAGATTACATCCTGCTGAAGGTTCAGATAATTGTTAGTATTTTATAACAAAAAATGTTTAAATTAAGGTATGTACATTGTTTCCTTAGACAGACACTATTGTTCAACTAATATATTAAAGAATAGTGCAAACATAATTTTTACATATAGTTGAAATAAAAAAATGTATGTGATTCATTTTATTGTGGCATTTGCTTTATGTTGGTGGTCTGGAACCCAACCTTTAATTTATATAAAATAGGCCTATGTTTTATCTCTTGTCAGACTTTTTGATTACATTTTATATTTTTCTGATTTTAGTATAGCCATCACAACTCTTCTTTGGTTATTATTTTCATATACCTATTTCTGTCTTTCATGTTCACACTATGTCCTCATCTGAAGTCAGTTTCTAGTTCAGAACATATAGTTGTATCCTGGATTTTTAAAAACCCATTCTGCAAATCTTCCTTTTGATGTGAAAATTTAAGCCATTTCATTTAATATACAGTTATGAAACACATAACAACACACATTAAGATATCATTTTATAGCAGTCATAGTGGCTATTCCTAAAATGTCAAAAAGCCCAACAGATATTGGTGTGGATTCCTCAGAGATGTTAATTATGGCTCATTCAAACTGGAGTACAGTGGTGCAATCTCAGCTTACTGTAGCCTCTGCCTCTCAGGTTCAAATGATTCTCCTGCCTCAGCCTCCTGAGTAGCTGGGATTACAGGCATGCACCACTAGGCATGGCTAATTTTTGTATTTTTGGTAGAGACAGAGTTTCATCATGTTGGCCAGGCTGGTCTTGAACTCTTGATCTCAAGTGATCCACTCACCTCAGCCTTCCAAAGTGCTAGAGTTACAGATGTGAGCCAACACGTCTTGGCCCAATGATTATGTTCAGATCTTCCCTCCAAAGGGATGTGAGGATTATTCACCAACTTATTGTAATTAGTTTCTAGTTTTATGAATAATATTTAACAGAATCACAAATTATATAAAAGAGTTACCAGTTTTTTTGGGAAGTTACTTTTGATAGTTTCTTATAAAACTGGATGAAAGATACAAATACTGTAAGGCACTGTTTGCACATTGCAAATAATGTCCAAAGACCAAACATTGTTAATAATTAATATTCCAATAAACATTATGTCAGGATTTCTGTGTTTTCTTTTTCTTTTGAGCCCTTGCCAGGATTACAACACCATCAGGACTGCATTTTCCTTGGGAATGAATAGTCCTTCTACGATGCAAAGAAAAAAAAATATTTGCTGAAGAAAAAGTAAAAGGGGAAATTTCTTTTGGCTCTAATGTTTAATTTTTTATTGAGGGTGACCTTTTAAAAAATGCTCACTAGTCATTCCTTTAAATAACATCTGTGTGAAAGAAAGATGTAAAATGGTTGATCATTTATATGACATAAAATAAAGATGTGACATCATCATGGCATGAACAAAAACGAGACTTGTTGCTGGAGGTGTTTTATAGTCTAACAGATGATCACCAATCATTCCATAAATATATTGGAGGAATTTTTGAGATAGGTAGATAGATGATAGATATATAGATAGATAATAGTCAGATTCTGGATGGAAAATTTTACTTCAGCAAGAAATTAATAATTTTACTCTGACTATGTAATAATGTAAGTAAGAATTCTCTTTGATAAAAAACAAGTGAGCTGGCTTCAATTTTCTTCACAGCTTGTGTAATACACTATCACTTGCTTCCTCCTGCATGCCATTAACCCCAGACTGTGGGCCATGCAGCATTGCCTGCCCATTGTTTGTATAACCTGTGAATATAAATGCCGGATGTTAACGAAGGAAACAGGCTCTGCTTAGTGAAAGAAAGGACATGAAATGGATCCCAGATATCAGCGTGTGGAGCTAAATGATGGTCACTTTATGCCTGTATTGGGATTTGGCACCTATGCACCTCCAGAGGTAACGTAATCACGTTTTCAGTGTTGCGCATTTAAAAGAGCAAAGGTAGTATAAGCGGAAGATGATCTGGGTTTTAGCTTTGTATTCCTGTTATTCTGCGTGACTCATCATGTTTGTTTTACTAGTTCAGAGCTAGTCAATGTTCAAAGAGAAAAGATAGTCAATTTTTGTTCTGCATTGAGATCTGGTCATATGGTCATGTACTGCGTATTTTTATTTTATGCACTGTTTTTTTTTTGTTCTGTTTATGGGCATCCCCAGCTCTGTGGAATATTTAAAACTCAACAGTGAAGAACACTGCTTGACATTTCCTTTTGTGGGAGATTGACTGCAGTGGAATGGTTTTTTCTTTACTTCTATAATTGAAGAAATTGTTTAGTCTTCCAAGTAGACATGATCGAACAAAATCTTTGTGGTAACAGTGCTTGGAGATCAGGTGCATGAAAATGGGGGGAGAGAGTATTGCTGAGCTGTCACGTGGCCTTGAGCATGACAGAGTAATAATTCTGGTCCCGGACTTAATACAATTTCCCATGTACAACTCTCGTCTCTAGGAAAATTATGTGAAAGAAAAAATAACTTTATTTTAAGAAAAAACAAACCTCACAAGAGAAATTTTGAATTTTTGGTCCATGTTAACATGCATCAGATTTGCATAAAAATGATAGGGGTGGTCCTCTGACATGGAAGTGGGCAAAATGTAGACTTTATTTTCTAGACTGAACTATTTCTCCACTGGAAGAAAACTTGTATTCCAAGGCTACTAAGTGTGTGAATAGGGACTAGTCACATAAAATTTGCCTTACTTTTCTCAACTGTACATTGTAAGAATTTACAGAGAGA
>CAUYLG010015885.1:0-100843 GCA_963573385.1 Cacajao melanocephalus
ACTGCATTCTAGCCTGGGCAGTAGAACAAGAATCCTGTTCTCTCTCCCTCTTTTTCTTCCTCTTTCTTTCTCTCGTACATTCTTTTTTTTTCTTTCTTTCACTCTCACTTTCTTTCCTCTCTTTTCCTTACTTTCAAAAAAAAATAAAAATAAAAATAAAAAATAAAAAAAAAAAACTATTTTCCACATAATATATCCCTAGGTAAGACTTAGAGCTTATATACTTCTTTCTTGATACATATTATTAAGTGCTCTTCTCAAAGGAAACAGATTTGAGAAGAAACACATTTGAGATTAAAGACCAGAGAAGAATATATTTAAAACAGGTTATTTTTTGGAATCATTAAATTTGAATAGGAGATATTTAGTAAGAGAAGAAAAAGTTAACGTAAGTATATAGTTTCATGCACTTTCAGAGAAGTATTTTAAGAAGTTTTCTTAGTTATATTTTAGTATTTGTTCAGTGTCATAAAATTAATAAATATCAGAACAGGTATTTCTATACTACTTTCAATGTTTATGTACTCCCAATCTTGAGTAGGTTTTTATGTCTCTGAATATATATAATTCAATTAAAATATTTTAAAATACAAAATAAATATATGCAATTGTAAAATTTTGGAAATTCACACAGGTTTAGTTTATATTAGGCAGAAAAAAAGGGGGAAGGTAATAATGAGTGTCAGTTAGAAAATGCTAAAATTTATATTTATTCTGTAATAAATCATGGTTTTGTTCTTAAGAAACTTTTATAACAGAGTGAGATTTTTTTTCTTTTAATGAGTAAGTTGTTTTGGAGACTACTGTAGTTTGGGATCATAACTCTTCACTTATTTTTATTCCTTACATACATTTAAATAACACAAATGATTTATTAGTTCTAAATGAACAGTTAGGAAACTCAAACGTCACTGAACAAATGCAGCTTTATGTTATCTCTATCAGCTGACATAGCTTCTAAAACTTGAATAGCAAAATTATTCCTCACTGAGAGAGAAAAAAAAAACCTTAAATCCCATTAGTTGATTTAGTTAATAAATACATGCAAACATAATTTCAGGTATAAAAGTTTAATAGCTATTATAAAACTTTAAAAGTGAAACAGGATCATAGATAAAACAAAATTATGCATCATACTGAATAGGCAATAGTTGAAAGCATTTCCCCTAAGAACTTGAAGGAGAAAAAAATGCCCACTTTTACTATTTCTATTTAATATATTATTGGAAGTCCTAGCCAGAGTAATCAGGCAAGAGAAAGAAATAAAAGACATCAAAACTGGAAAAGAGAAAGTCAAATTATCTCTGTTTGCAAATGATATGATCTTATATCTAGAAAAACCTAAAGATTCTACAAAAATCTTTTAGATGTAATCAAGAAATTTAGTAAGGTTTTAGAAGACAAAATCAACACACCA
Source organism: Cacajao melanocephalus (assembly GCA_963573385.1). Classification (NCBI taxonomy): domain Eukaryota; kingdom Metazoa; phylum Chordata; class Mammalia; order Primates; family Pitheciidae; genus Cacajao; species Cacajao melanocephalus. The sequence continues at coordinate 1,418 of CAUYLG010015885.1, forward strand.
AACTCATTAGTGTTTTTATACATCAATCATAATCTAGCTGAGAACCAACTCAAGAAGGCACTACCATTTACAATAGCAACAAAAAATACCTAGGAATATATTTATTCAAGGAAGTTAATAATCCCTCCAAGAATAACTGCAAAAACCTGAATGAAAAAAAATTATAGCTGATATAAACAATTGAAAAGACATCCCATGCTCATGGATTAGAAAAAATAATATCATTAATATGACCATATTGCCCCAAACAATCTACAGATTCAGTGCAAATAAATCTATCAAAATGCTAATCTCATTTTTTACAGAATTAGAAAAAAAATCTAAAATTCATATGGAACCGAAAAACAGCCCAAATAGCAAAAGTAGTCCTTAGCAAAAAAGAAAAAAAAAGAAAAAATAAAAATAAATAAAGCTGATGATATCACATTTCTGACCTCGGATACTACTAAAAGGCTATTGTGATCAAAACATCCTGGTACTGTTGTAAAAATGGACAGGTAGATTAATGGACTACAGTAGATAACCCAGAAATAAAATCACATATCTATATCCAACTGATTAAATAAACAAGAACATACACTGGGGAAAGGACAACCTTCCAATAAATGGTGCAGGGAAAATTGGGTTGCCAGATGCAGAAAAATTAATTTGGACACCTATCTCTCACCATATACAAAAGTCAACTCAAGATAGATTAAAGACTTAAATATAAGACCTGAAACTATAAAAATACTAGGTTAAAACCTGGGAAAAGAACTCTTCTGGACATTGGTTTAGGCAAAGAATGCATGACTAGGACATCAAAAGCACAAGCAAGACAAACAAATATAGACATATGAGACTCAATTAAACTTAAAATATTTTCTGCATATCAAAAAAATAATCAACAGATTGAACAAACAACCTGCAGAATAAGAGAACATATTCACAAACTATGCATCTGATAGAGGATAAATATCCAGAATTTACAAGGAACTCAAACAAATCAACAACAACAAACTAATAATCCCATTAAAAAGTGGACCAAAGAATATGAAAAGACATTTCACAAAATAAGACACAAAATGACCAATAAGCACATAAAAAATGTTCAACATCACTAATCATCAGAGAAATTAAAATCAAAACCACAATAAGTTTTATCTTATGTCAGTCAGACTGGTTATGATTAAAAAGACAAAAATGACAGATGTTTGTGGGGATAGAAAGAAAAGGGAACTCTTATACACTGTTGATGGAAATGTAAATTAGTACAACCTCTGTGAAAATAGTATGGACATTTCTCAATGAACTAACATGGAACTACCATTTTATCCAGCAATCCCACTGGTGGGTATCTACACAAAGAAAAAAAAATCATTGTATCTAAAACATATTACATTTGTATATTACAACACTATTGGCAATACTAAAGATATTCATCAACCGAAGTTTATTTCCCCATTTCTCCTATTATATTACAACCACAAACCACTCCAAGTACTCTGTTTGCAAGATGTTCAAATAGTGTGCCCTGACTTGCATGGGACTCTTTTTCTATCAGTTATATACCTTTCCTTTTTCTTTCTTTTTTTAAAAAACCTTTAACACGAGACATACTCTTTTAATGAATTTTTAAGTGTACAATACAGTATTGTTAACTGTAGCCTCAGTATTGTATAGCACATCACTAGATTTTATTCATCTTGCATAACTAAAACTTCATATCATGTGAATAGCAACTACCCATACCACTTTCCACACAGACTCTAGCAACCTTTATTATATTCTTTGCTTCAATGAATTTGACTACTCTAGGTGTCGTATACAAGTGGAATCATGGTATTTGTCTTTCTGCATCTGTCTTACTTCATTGAGAATAATGTCCTTAGGGTTCATCCATATTGTCACACATAGCAGAATTTTCTTCTTTTTAAAGGCTAAATAATATTCCATTGTATGTCTATACCACATCTGTTTATCTCTTCATCTGTCACTAAACATTTAATCTGTTTCCAAATTTTGCCTATTGTGTATAAAGCTTCAATAAACAGGGGAGTGTAAAGAAGACATAATAATGGCCAATAGGTATATGGAAAGGTGCTCAACATTATAATCATTAAGGAAATGAAAATTAAAACACAATGAGATATCACCTAACATGTTAGAAAAGGGAACTCTTATACACTGTTAATATAAATGTAAATTAGTACAACCTCTGTGAAAAAAAGTATGGACATTTCTTAATGAACTAAACAATGAACTACCATTTGATCCAGCAATCCCACTGCTGGGTATTTACCCAAAGGAAAAGAAATCATTGTATCTAAAAGATACCTGTACCTGTATGTTTATTACAACACAATTTGCAATACTAAAGATATAGAATCAACCAAAGTTTTAATCAATGAGTGACTAGATTAAAAGAGTGGCATATATACACAGTGGAATACTATTTAGCTATAATGAAGAATGAAATCACGTTGTTTGTAGCAACACAGATGGAACTGGAGGCCATTATTTTAAGTGAAACAAGTCAGATACAGAATGACACTTGTAAGTAAGCGCTAAATAGGACATATGGATGTAGAGAGTGGAATGACAGAAAATAGAAATGAGAGTTGGAGGGGAGTGGATGAGAGATCATTTAAGGTGTACCATTTACATTATTTGGGTGATAGATATCCTAAAAGCCCTGACGTTCGCCGTTATATAACCTATGCATTTAACAAAATTATATTTGTACCCCATAAATTTTTACAAATTTATACATAAAAACCCATAAATTTATACAAATAAAATATTTATTTAATAGATTACTAATTTCATATGGAAGGTGAGGTTGTGTATAGTAGTTGAACTCCTGTTTTATACTGAGTTCATGATGTAGGCATTTTTCTTTGAAGTCTGCATGACTATGTTATGTGCACCTTGTGATGACTCAGGTCGTATGCTATTTTTCTATGTTTAAATTTTAGTGAAATCTTCCTTATTGCAGAATGCAGAGATCTCAGTTTGCCTTCATGAATGCAAATGCACAACTTAGTTTTCATTTTCCAATTAAATTGAAAAAAGTAAATAAATAACAAATAATTACTATCTTGTACCCATACTTATAGAGCATTACAAATTAATAACAAAATAAAACATACATAGTAAAATTTTTTCCATAAATTCTGCTTAATAGATCCTTATTAAGGATTCCTATATGCTAACATTTTCTAGAAAATCTCATCATTGAATAATGATTTAACTATGTGTAATTTAGCATTTTTCAAACTTCTGTTTTTAAACCATAAGTGTCCTTAGTAGCATATCCAGCAACACAGATAACAATTACGACAATTGTTATATTAGGCTTTCAATTAATTTTAAAAAGCACTTTTACATAATTGTTTTTATTAAAAATGCATTATTTCAAGCACATTGTTAAGCTAATTATAGTGAATATCATGGATGAAAAAATATTAAGTGCGTGAAATTAAGTAAATACAGCCAGTGAGAAGCAATGAAAACTTTTTCTTTTTCTTTATCTTTTTTTTCTTTCTATGAAAAAATAGCCTGCTGAATTTAAACTAGTGAGTAAACAGCATATTTTTATCTTCATACTTTGTCATTTTAAAATATAATTTAGTCTGACCCTAGAATATTTAAAAGCGGGGTATTTTTGGTCAAATTTGATAGTCTAACGATGTTTTGAAGAATTTCTTTAAGTGTATTGGCAGTTGCGATGGGGGCAGAGAATTATCTATCCAACAATAAATTTCTATTTTAGTAAATGTTACTTTGTTGCTATTGATGAAAAATAATTAAGACATGAAGGAAAAATCTAAAATACAACATATATATAGTGGAGTATGCCATCTAACAACAGATATACCCAAGAAGAGAAGATGTCTGTGAAAAATGATTAGAAGTAATTATTATGCAAAGCATGACATACATATTCATAGCACAAGAAATAAAGTATATGCTCAAGAAAGTAAGGAAAAGTCCTGGTGAAGACAGGCTACCACCAAACTATATGACTATATGCCCATGTCTGCTTCAAATATCATATCAAGTTATTAGACCTCTCTAAATCTTTTTCTGCTTATGTCCTTCACATACCAAGGACTTCCTCTCACACACAGAACTTTCTTCTAAGTTCTCTTATACTGTGTCAGTTCCAAATATTTCTTGAGACCCTTTTCAATCTGGGTGCATTATTAATTGGAGAACTGGAAGAGAAAATGCTCTCAGTTGTACCACTCTCATTTCTGCTTTTATTTTCAAAGTGACATAAATTCTTCTACATTAAATTCTAATCCCTTAAAATGGATACTTGACTACAAATAGTCTTCCATGTCACTTGTCTTCACTACCTTAACTTGTTAACATATTTATGTATTTATTTAAAATATATTATGGGTACTTTTCTCCACTGCAGGCCCACTACTACCTCAGAGGTTGAAAGGAGAGTACAAAACAGCAGAAATCACTGATCGTGAAACCGTGCATCAGATGTGATCAAAGTTAAGACTGAAATAATGGATGCACATAGAAGTAATAAATAAGAGTGTATGTGAGAGGATGACAGAAAAATGTCTTCCTGGAAATGATAATAATGTAAGTCATACAGCATTAGTAAGGACTACATTGACAGAATTTTCACAAAAGTGGCTGGGGTCTATCCTATAGGTTTGTTTTACTGGGGGAGTGGGCAGATGTTTATATATATTAATCAAATTGATATTACCTTTATAGAAGCAGAAAATGTATGTGGCCCTATTCTAGCCCAGTCTAATGCAATTATTACCTCAAACTGCATCAAAGTGTATTTGTTTTACATGTCACAATGTGTATTAAAACTGTATTTCCCCATCTCTCCTATTCTATTACAACCACAAACTACTCCAAGTACTCTATTTGTAAGATGTACAAATAGTTTGCCCTGATTTGCATGGGACTCTTTTTCTATTGGTTATGTGCCCATCTTTTTTCTTTCTTTCTTTCTTTTTAAATTGTAGTAAGAACCTTTAACATGAGATGTACTCTTTTAATTAATTTTTAAGTGTACAATACAGTATTGTTAATTGTAGCCTCAGTATTGTACAGCATATCACTAGACTTTATTCATCTTGTATAACTAAAACTTCATATCCCGTGAATAGCAACTATGCATACCACTTTCCACACAGAGCGTAGAAACCTTTATTCTATTCTCTGCTTCTATAAATTTGACTACTCTAGGTATCCTATATAAGTGGAATCATAGCATTTGTGTTTCTGCATCTGTCTTACGTCACTGAGAATAACGTCCTTAAGGTTCATCCATATTGTCATATATGGCAGAATTTTCTTCTTTTTAAAGGCTGAATGATATTCTACTGTATGTCTATACCAGATTTATTTATCCATTCATGAGTCACTAAACATTTAGTCTGTTTCCACGTTTTGACTATTGTGTATAAAGCTTCAGTGAACAGGGGAGTGTAAAGAAGACATAATAATGGCCAATATGTATATGGAAAGGTGTTCAACATTATAATCATCAAAGAAATGCAAATTAAATGTCACCTAACATATTAGAACAACTATGATTAAAAGGATAGAGAGAACGAATGTTGGTGAGGGTGTGGAAAAATTAGGAAATTTTGTGCACTGTTGGTAGGAGTGTAAAATGGTGCAGCCACTATGGAAAACTGACGGAAATTCCTTAAAAATTAAAAATATAATTACCATATGATCCAGCAATCCCAATTCTGGCATATGCCCAAAAGAATTGAAATCAGGATTTGAATGAGATAAGTCTCCTTTTTCCAAGCAGTTTATTGGATTGGTATATTTTCTCTTTAGAGATTATTAATGACAGGAGAAACAAAGAATTAATATTTTTCTTTCTCTCTTTCTAATTTTTTCTCTTCATAAAGTTTTCTGTTCTGGAAAGGATAAAAAGCAGGAAATTGGCTATGCAGAAAAATAAAGAAATTGGGCAATTTAAGGTAAAGATCAAGTTCCAATTTTCTCAAAATTTATTTCACGTAGTATATATTATCTTTCCTGGAAGAGAATTCAGTCAACTGGAACCTATGCAGTAAGTCAGATAACTTAGGTAAGAGGGTCCATTCCCTGTGCTATTAAACAAGAGCAAATATTTTACCAACAACTCAAGTGCCTTTCACTTTACTTGTGATTTCTGGTTCCACATGCCATACCTGTTTGAAACTTTTGTATCAAATTTGCTCCGAAATATTTTTTTCATGTAAAGTAGGTTTTTTATATGGCACATGTAAACTCAAAAAGTAAATTAGTTCAGAAATCAAGGCAGAATTTGCCATTGTTAGATCTGACAGAAAGAGAGGGTTTGTTGTTGTTGGTTTTGTTTTGTTTTTGTTTTTGTTTTAAGTCTCTGAATTCTCACCAGTCTTATTGCAACTGTCAGACTTTCTTAAGACCAATTGACCCTCATGTAAACAGTTATTCACCTTTGAAATGTTAACACACAACAGAAATATAAACCTCAAAGCCTACAAAAAGAGATGTTGCCCTAAGTTAAGGACAATTGTTTCCCAATATAAACATAAAAGCGTGATTAGATGTGGAGTACTTCCTCACTCACTCCGTGTGCAGATGAAATTAGAATTAACACTGAAAACCCTGAATATACAAAGTCCTTAGAAGCACCAGGTTTAGATGTTTTCACACTCCGCTTCTTAGATTCCTTGAGATTCTATAGAGAAGCTCTAGAATCCACTTAGTGATTCCAAATTTCTAAGAGTTACCTTTGGAATTTGATAATGAGAGATCAGAATTCCTAGGAATATTCAGGAATTTCTGAAATAATATATTCTGTATTTTCATAGTATTTAAAAATATGTTTTAAAATAATACAATGAGCAGTTTTAAAAACAGTGAATCTTCTTGTGACAGGATTGTATTAAATATCTCAGGGGAGATTTTGTCAAAAAATATATAGAATGCATGCATGGTTTTTATTATAAATAAATATATTATGATAAGATTATTTAAATAGTATGTAAAATGAATGCTGTATAATATAAATATTTAAGAAGAGAAGACATGAAAGAAGGGAACCTTATCACTCAATGAATGCAAAATAAATTAAACTTGAAATATAATAGCAGAGGTATTTAATATTTAAAAGTTATTATTTTTAAAACTAGAAGTTCAAAATGCACAAAGACCATCTTATAGTCTTAATATTTTTCTACAACAAAATTTTCAGACAGAAAATTTTCTTTCATTTTGCATTGATGCTGGTTGAATTAGTACGGATTCATCCAAAATCATGTTCATGTTTGATGATATGATATTTGTTGTTTCAATAAATATTTCTTTTCTTAATGAAAAATCTTTTTGTCAACTTGTCTTAATTTTAATTTTTCCATAAAAATCTGAACTGCTTTTTCTACTTCAGATTTTAGATCAGTTTCTAAGTTAATGTTAGAGTATTCCACAACAACATTCACATATTCTTTCTGCATTTATTCTCTAAAAGATTTACATAGTGAGTATTCAAACACAAGGAAATCCCAGTGAACTTTACTGAGTTGTATTTGAATAAGATAACATGTAGGCCTCCTAGAAAGGCTAACAGTACTACTCATACATTTGTGTTTACATTATCACTTTAAAAATTCATTTTGCCTCTAAAAGTTTTTACTTTTGGAATACCACTCAAAGATTTGTTTAAAGCATACTGTAAGTCTAAAGTAATATTTAACTGATTTGCAAGCATATCTCATCTTTGTCAGCAATAGACAGTGCCATAAACATTCACTCATAACATGCGACAACTATGATGAAGATTAAATTACCAGATTGTTATTGCTAGTCTCCTATGTACTTCTCTCCTGGTTCCCAGAAATGTCTACTTCATTCTTTAATTCCACATGCTAATATTGCAGCTCTTGCTTTCTACTTGTTACCAATTGAATCCTTTAATCCAGTGATGTTTCCATATTGACTGTGAAGCTATTATTTTGAAAGTGTAATTATAATATATATATATTTTTATTTTTCCTAAATAAACTTCCCCTCAGAAATCAGTCACGCAATAATATAAAATACAATATTCATGTCATCAGAGTCCCAGAAAAAGAGAGGAAAGAGTTTGATGGTTTGATGTTAAAAAAAAAAAGAGAGAGAGAAATAAACATACAGATTCAAGGAGTTCAGTGAAATCTAAGTCCTCTGAAAATGCATGCCTTGAAATACATTCAAACTGCTGAAAACTGAAGACAGCAACATAAACTTTTTATATGGCCACAGGAAAATAACAAATTCTAAAGGAAGAACAGTGCTAATGACTAAAGACAAACCTAGGAAGCTTAACAAAGTGACTATGCTTTTACAGTGGTCAAAGAAAAATAAGAAACAACAACAACAATGACAAAAACAGAAAAATCTGTTAACCCAGAATCCTATGTCCAGTAAAATTACATTTCAAAAATGAAGCTGAATAAAGGCATGTTTCAGTTTAAGAAAAACTGACAGAATCTGTTACCATCAGTCTTGCTCTCAAATTATCAGCAATGGATGTACTCTCAACAGAAATAAATAATATCAGAAGGAAACTTAGAATATTGGGAACAAAGAAAGAACAATGAAATGATAAATATCTTGGGTAAATATAATAAACTATTGTCCTTTGAGTTCTTCAAAATGTTGGACAGTTGAAAGCAAAAATGAGCTAGGCCCAGTGGCTCATGTCTGTAATCCCAGAACTTTGGGAGGGTGAGGTGGATGGATGACTTCAGCCATAGAAGTTTGAGAACAACCTTGGCAACATAGTGAGATCTCATCTTCATTTTTTAAAAAAGCAAAAATGATAATATTATTTGATAATGTTTCATATATATATAGCTAGAATATATATAAAAACTATAACAAAGAGGAAAGTAAAGGCCTGTGTATGGTGGTGAGGTTTTTATATCTCAATTGAAGTGATAACATGTTGATACTAACTACACTGTAAAAATATTAACAATCTATATTGTAAACATTAGAGTAATTTAAAAATAACATTAAAAACATGATCAATAGATAATTTATTTGGAAATACTAAAAATATTAAAATATTCCAAAAATATAGGGAAGTAGAAATAAATAAAGAGGTAACACAGAAAACCAGTAGTAAAAATCATAGACTTGATCCAAACATATCAAAAATGTAAAGTATCTAAATATACAAATTAAAAGAAAGAGATTGTGAGCACAAATTTTATTTTATTTAAAATTTTTATTTTATTTATTTATTTATTTTTGAGACAGAGTCTTACTTTGTTACCCAGGCTGGAATGCAGTGGCACCATCTTGGGTCACTGCAACCTCCGCCTCCTAGGTTCAAGCAATTCTTCTGTCTCAGCCTTCTGAGTAGCTGGGACTGTAGGCACCTGCCACTACGCCCAGCTAATTTTTGTTTTTTTTTGGTAGAGATGGGGTTTCACCTTGTTGATCAAGCTGGTCTTGAACTCCTGACCTCAGGTGATCCACCCGCCTCAGCCTTCCAAAGTGCTGGAATTACATGCATAAGCCACTGCACCTGGTCTTATTTTTATTTCTTGTTTTGAAAGGTAGTCTCACTCTGTCACCCAGTCTGGTGTATAGTAATAGAATAATTGCAATGCAGCTTTGAACTCCTGGGCTCAAGTGACCCTCCTGTCATAGCCTCCCATGTAGGTGGGACTACAGGCATGTACCATCACATCTGGTTAATTAAAATAATAATAATAATAAAAATAATTTGTAGAGATGCAATCTCTCTGTGTATCCCAGGTTGTTCACAAACTACTGGCATCAAGCAATCCTCCTACCGGGCATCCCAAAGTGTTGGGATCACAGGCATAATAAATCACTGTGCCTCGCCGAAGAATGGGTATTAAAATAAAGATATGACCCAACTAAATACTATCTATAAGAAATTCACTTCAGGTCAGACGCAGTGGCTCCTATCTGTAATCCCAGCACTTTGGGAGGTCGAGGCGAGGGATCACTTGAGTCCAGGAGTTCAAGACCAACTTGGGCAACATGGTGAAATCCCATCTGTACAAAAAATTCACCACGCATGGTGGCATCATAGCACGTGACTGTAGTCTCAGCTACTCAGAAAGCTGAGGTGGGAGGATCACCTAAGCCCAGGAGTTTGAGACTAAAGTGAGCCATTATTGCACCACTGCAGTCTAGCCTGAGTGACAGAATAAGACTCTGTCTTAAAAAAAAAAAGAGAGAGAGAGAGAAAAGAAAAAATAAATTCACTTTAAATATAATGATATATGTCAAATAAAAAAGACTAATAAAAATTAATAAAGACATACTATGCAATGCTAATCCAGAGAAAGTTGAAGTATTTACCTTAAAATCAGAGAAAGACTTCTAGTCAAAGAAAATTATTAGAAATAAAAAGAGGCATTGCAAATAATAAAAGAATCAATTCACTAAAAATAAAAAAAATTTAAATGTATATTTACCCCTCTACAGAGCTTTATATTATACAAGGGTAATCTGACCAAAATGAAAAAGGAAATAGATTAATCCACAATAATTAGAGATTTAAACCCTTTCACTTAGTAAAAAGAAAAATTAATATTAACAAAATCAACACTAGCATAGGAAAACTGAGCAATACCATTGATCGACTGGATCTAATAGACATTTATACAGCATTCCACTGAAAAAAAAACAATGTGCATGCAACTATACATGGAACAGACACCAAGAAAGATTATATCTTGGATAATAAAATTGATCTTAATATTTTTAAATAATAGAAATTACATAAATTATGTTCTTGGATTACAATAAAATTTAACAAGAAATCAGTCACAATCCTTTACCTTATTAAAGCCTTGCTTTAAAAAAAATTTTTTTTAAGAGAGTCTTGCTCTGTCACCCAGACTGGTGTGCAGTGGTACAATCTCAGCTCACTGTAACTTCTGCCTCCTGGGTTCAAGCAATTCTTTGACCTCAGCCTGCTGAGTAGCTGGGATTACAGGTATAGGCCACCACACCCAGCTAATTTTTGAATTTTTAGTAGAGATGGGGTTTCACCATGTTGGCTAGGCTGGTCTTGAACTCCTGACCTTGGGTGATCCACCCACCTCAGCCTCCCAAAGTTCTGGGATTACAGGCATGAACCACCACGCCCAGCTGACACCTGCTTTTAAAATCTCATTTATGTAAAGCAGATTTCCGTGCAGTACATACAATCTCAAAAATCTCCTACAAAATATTACTGAATAAGTAATATTTGGTAACATAAATAATATCAATAAAACAGTCTTGTATATATAGGATTATATATATATAGGATTATACATATATAGGATTAAATATATATATATTTAAATAAACCTATAACCAACTGTGGTTTTTCATGAGAATGAAAGCGTTGTTCAATATGTGAAAAATAACTTACCTCACTATATAAACAGTCTAATGAAGAAAATCTGCATGATCATACAAATTCATGCAGAAAAAATAAATGACAAAATTCAGCATCTATCCTAATAAAAATTCACAGAAACCTATAAATAGAACTTCCTTAAGTTGATACAAGCCTATTTTGAGAGCTGCAAGCTAAAATGGGATTCTAGCGCCAGAGAGATTAGCAACCATGTCTTAACGAGAAATGAATAAAAGCTGAGCATGTGTGTTTACAGTGTGTCTTTCATGAAATACTTCTTTTGCCTGGCTGGTGGCCTAATGCCTAGCTGTCCTGCTGATGACCAGGGATCCCTCACACAGAAACCTTGATTGTGCTGGCAGATGCCCTTGGGGCTCTCGTCTGATACGTGTCCAGTTATGCCTGCCTAACTGTTGCTTTAGTGTTGGGACCCTGCCTTGTGTTCTCCCTGACAAGCCAGGGTAAACCTAACTTGGCATAGCCCCTGGTTCTTCAGATGGAAAGTGAAAATTCAGTACACTACCACAGTAGGAAAAACATTCAAATATTTTTGCCAGCAGATTCTGAGCAGGCAGGGCCCAGTGTATTGGGAAAGCAATCCTCAGGGTTATCAGATTACATGAGTCAGGAATGAAGAGTCAAGCAGGGGAAGAGAGAGACAGAGAGAGCATGGCAACTAGCAAAGTATATACATAGGGAATATGGTGTGGGTCGTTTTAAATTTGAGGGCAAATGCTTAACTGGTCCATTTGTAGGAAGCAGCAGAAAGGCAAGGAGCCCAGTCTGGTAGGTGGAAAAGACATCTCAAAGTTCTTATCTCTGGCCAAAGATTTGAGCCATTTTTATGTGGTGTTCTACTTCTAATGTCTAGGCAGTAGGCTTTGCTGTGGCATTCTTATTACAAGGGCACCTATAAGAAAAACTATAGCTAACCTTATACTTAATTGTGAAAGACAAAATTATTTCCTCCTAAGTTCAAGAACAAGGTAAGAATGTCTAGTCCTATTAAATATGCCATTCCTATTAAACAGGAAGCTCTAGCTAGTGCAATAAGACAAATTATACTTTTAAAAAGGCATAGAGATTTGGAATGAAGAACTAAAACTGCCGTACTTTGCAGGTGACATGATGGCCTAAGTAGAAAATTCCAAGGAGCATAAAAACAAAATAAAACAGTAAAAGAATAAAACCTTTCAGGATTATTAAGCGACTTTAGCAAAGTGGAAGATAGATGACTAACACACAAAAATCTACATTTCAATGTACTACCAATGTAATTTATCAATATAGATGCATGCTTAAAAATGTTGTAAATATTTAAAATACTTCTATAAGAAGATTTAAATTAGCTCCAAAATAAAATGCTCATTAATTTATAAAACATATCTAAAAACTATTTTCTGAAAAGTTCAAAACACATGAAAGAAATCAAAGACCTTAATAAATAAAGATGCCTAGCATTTTCATGGGTTGGAAATCTCAAATGAGTAAAAATGTCATCTCTCTCCCCCTCTTTTTTTTTGCAAATTTTATTTAATTTCAGTAAAATCTAAGCAAGATATTTTTACTGATTTAGAGAAGCTCATTCTAAAATTTATTTCAGAAAGCAATGGAAGTAAAAGAAGCAAAACAACTTTAAAAAGATAAAAAAGGTAAAGGAATCATACTACCCAACTTTTAAAAATGTTTTAAGAAAAAAAAATACATTTTTAAAAAGATACCGTTAAAAATTAAATGATAAGCTATGGAATGCAAAATATATATTCAAATCACAGGTCTTACTTAAAGACTTATATCCAGAATATATAACTAAGTCTCAAAACTAAATAAAAAGAAAACAAATGATCCATTAGTAAATGGCCAAAAAACTTGAATAGCTAATTCACCAAAGAGGGTTATGGTTGTCAAAAAAACATATTTAAAAGATGTTCAATTTGCTAATCGTTAGGCATATGCAAATTAAAAACATGACATACCACTGTGTATCTATTAGAAAAGCCATGAAACAAATACTACTAGCATCAATTTTAGACAAGAATGTGGAGTAAGTGAAACTCTTGTATGTTATATATGGGATGGCAAAATGGTACAACCTCAATTCTGGAAAACATCTTGGTGCCTCATCTTGAAGCTATCTAAGGATCCCCAGCTACCAGTCATCTCATTAGCATGCAAAAAACACTCATCACCCTAGAGATTCCTAGTATTTTAGAAACTGGATAATAGAAAACTGAGAGGAAGACCAAACATATGTTTCACAATATTACACACATTCGTTATCAGAACACATTGAAAATAACAAATTGTTTAATGAATAATATACTTCAGATTTTTATTTAGAAGGAAAAAAATCAGCTATTTCAACAATCCCTAATCAGGGTTTCTCTGTGCTCTGCAGGAATATTCATGTATTGCAAGTTCCCCAGGGATATATATGCACATTTGAATTTAATGAACTCTAAGTCTAGACTGTCACCCGCTCAGTGTCTGTCTTATACATTCAAACATTGCACATGCCTCTTACAGTATTAAATGGAAAAACAGACTTGGGGGTAATGTTTGTAGTTTTAACTTTTGCAAATAATGGAAATGAGATTGAGAGAAGTTATGAGACTTGCCTAAAGTCACACAGTCCTGCAAAGTTCTCCTGAAATTCAAACTAGATTACTTTACTTGATACAATGAGCAAGGAATCCACTAATGAACCTGTCTTTTAAAAATTATGATAATAAGAGAAATCTGACATGACTGACTGCATCTTGCTTCTAGCCTCACAGGTTGGCTGTCTGCTCATGCATGGATGTGGGCCAAGCTAATTTGGGGGAAAATTTGGTTTACAGGTTAAATGATAATAACACTTTCCAAAAACTAAATTGCCCTTGTAAAACTAAGAAAGACCACCAAGCTAAGAGAATGAGAAGGGCCTAAATTTTACTAAGAAGGAGGTGTAGTCAAACAATTACTAGCAGTACAAATAATTTATTCTAGAGGTTGCAAGATTTACAACTGCCCTAATTACTCCTGTGGATAACATCACTATTGTAGAACCTAATATTGGCCTTATGAGACGCCTTTTCGTATTTTTGCATTTATGAAAACCAGATGGCCCTACATGAACTCACCGACCAGTCACGTGGCCCCCACCCAGGAACCAACTCAGTGCAAGAAGACAGCTTTGACTCCCTATGATTTCATCTCCAACCCAACCAATCAGCACTCCCCACTTGCTGGACTCCTACCCACCAAATTATCCGAAAAATTCCCAACTTCTGAGCCTTTGCAGGGAGTAATAACTCTGTCTTCTGCTCGGCATGGCTCATGTCAATTACACTCTCTTTCCTGCAATGCCATGGTCTTTATGAATTGACCTTGTTTGTGCAGTGGACAGAAAGAACTCTTCAGGTGGTTCAACTATTATACTTATTTACATTCACCCCAAACCAGAGACCCTGTCCCGTATTCCCCTGTGGACATTTCAAGTCTTTCATGGGGACAATTTATACTGAGATGGAAAGATTACTTTTAAGAATTAATTCATAACAAATAATGTTGTTTGAGTTTTTGTTGTTATATGAAAAGCATTCAGGGGTGGTAAGGTATATCTGTGTATATGATAGGGGTAGAATATCAAGGCAAGGGAAATGACCTGCTTTCAAATTGTCATTTGCCAATAGTTTCAAGTTCTGATTATATCTAATCTAATTGCTTACTGCAACTGAAGCCCAGAACAATAATTCCAGTTTTGCATTATGCTTTCCCTGTGGTCTCTGGAGGAGATGCAAAAGATTTCTGAGAGTAAGAATAACCAGATGTCCAAAAGAAGCAGGAGATATAGCAAAGGGGTGAACCCAAAGGGTTTGAAGCATCTAATCAAGAGATGACTCTTTTTAGTGCGCTGATTTTTTATGTGCAAATGTGGATTAATAAATCTCATTTGTATCTTGATTGAGTTGTGAAGCTTCCTGGAGCTCTCATCAGTTCTTGGCCATTTGTTCTCCTGTAACAGAGAGTAAGTGCTAAGTTTTTTTTCTGATTCAAGTCAGATTGACAAAGTATCTCCAAAAAATCCCCTGACCTGCCTAGAATTAGGTGATAAGTAATTAAGATGTTGGGAGAGAGATAAAGACTCTTACCTTGCCTGATCCCTTCAGATGGCAGTGGGTTTTCAGATTGTAAGTCTCTGTGAGAATGTTCTAATGTTCTTTTCTGATGACTTAGACCTAGGAGAGAATCAGTAGGAAGTAAAGCAATTATACTCATTGCGCAACTTAATGACACAATGTAATGTGTCTGCTAAATGGATGTGAATATATGTGGGTTATTAAAGCAAGGTTATGGATCTGAAGAAAGCAATAACCAAACTTTAAAACATTTATGACAATATTTAACAAGCTAATATTAAACAGACTTTTAAGGAGTTTCAAACAACTTCATGTAATAAATGGAATTAACCAAAAAGAAACAGCAGCTCCAAGGAGTATCAATCCAATCAATCTTTTTCTCATTTTGTAATAATTTATTTGTATTATTCTCCCAGACACTGTGAACATATGTGTTTATTTCTGCTTTGATGTATTGGAACTCATTACCAAGGGGCTTTTTTTCTAAATATCCTCTGAGATATTAATGTAAATTACAGACTCAAAACAATACTGCTTATAAATTAACTTCTATTTTATTATTTTTTTTTCCTGTACTTAAGTTCAAGTAAATTCCAATCTCAGCATCTAACTGTGCTTCTGTTAACGAGGATAGGAAGAAGATCTCAAGGTTTAAAGCTTCCCATATGTGCTGTAAATTTGACATTTGTTTCAAAATGCTGTTTCTGACACATAGGCAGCACATAAACAATTTGTAGGATAATGTGACCTCCTTACATATTGATACATTCACTATTGCTGATATTATTATGAAGTGTTGATATCATACATTTGCTCTGTGACAAACTGAGATCTTTACTTGTAATGTAATCCACAAGCAGAAAAAGTACTACAAAATTGTTCATTCTTAAAATTTGTTTTAATGGTGAAAAAGATACACAACATAAAATTTACCATTTTATTCATTTTAAGTGTATAGGTTCGGGGCTTTAAGTATACTCACATTGCTGTGTAGCCATTTACATCATCTACCTTCAGAACATTTTTATCTTTTAGAACTAAAACTCTTTACCCATAAAACAGTAAGTCCTCATTCTACCTTCTCCCTATCTCCCGACAACCCCATTCTAATTTCAATCTTTATGATTTTGACTACTCTAGGTAACTCAGGTAAGTGGAATCATAGAGTATTTGCTTTTTTGTGACTGGTCTATTTCAATTAACACAATGTCCTCAGGGTTTACCCATGTTGCATATGTCACAATCTCATTTCCTTTTAAGGCTGAATAATACGTTACTGTCTGCATATACCTCATTTTGTTCATCTATTTGTCTGTTGATGATGAACATTTGTGTTGTTTTCATATTTTGACTAATGCAAATAATGCTGCTATGGACAAGGGTGTACAACATATGTGTTGGAGTTCTTATTATTTTTATTTGGTTATCTATCCAGAAGTGGGATTCCTACAACATATTGTAATTCTATGTATAATTGAGGAATGGCCATATCATTTTTTTGCAGTTACTGCACCATTTTAGATTCCTACCAACAATGCACAGTGTTCCAATTTCTCCATATCCTTGCCAACACCTATTATGCTTTATATTGTTTTAAATAAATCCATGCTAATGATGTGAAGTGATACCTTACTATGATTTTGATTCACATTTCCCTTATGATTAGTGGTGTTGAGCAACTGTCTTTTCCTGTATTCATTGACTATTTGTCTATCTTTAGAGAAATGACTATTCAAATTCCTTGACAATTTTTAAAAAATAACCTTGGGGATTTTGCTGTTATTGAGTAAAATTATGATCTTAATTGGATTTTCCATTTTAATGTTTGTAAATTCATGGCTTTGAATTTTATTCAAGTGTCTTTACAACAATAAATGAGGTTTCTCTACATAAATTTTCATGGGTTGCCTCTTTGCATCTTTCAGCATAGATTTACAAAATTTGCTAAATGTACTGGCCCATAACATAATTTAAGCTGAGCTGAACTCTTGTCTACAGATTCATAAAAAAAATAAAATAACATCAAAAGTGCCAATCCAGGTACTTCTTATAATCCACAATTTACTCCAAGGAGCTAAACGAAAGTTACTAATTATTAGTTGTGTCTTACAAAAATAAGGAGTTGATGTTGTCAGAGGCATTGGAACCAGAAAAACTTCATTTTGAATAGGGGCTGGGTAAAATAAGGCTGAGACCTACTAGCTTATTTTCCCAGATGGCAAGACATTCTAAGTCTTAGGATGAGATAAGAGGTCAGCAGAAGATACAGGTCATAAAGACCTTGCTGATAAAACAGGCTGCGGTAAAGAAGATGATTAAAACATACCAAAATCAAGATGGTGAAGTGCTGCTGCACTCCCACCAGCGCCATGACAGTTTACAAATGCCATGGCAATATCCGTTAAGTTACCCAATACAGTCTAAAAAGGGAGGAATAAATAATCCACCTCTTGCTTAGCATATCATCAAAAAGTAACCACAAAAAACGGGCAACCAGCAGCCCATGGGGCTGCTCTGTCTTATGGAGTAGCCATTCTTTTATTCTTTTACTTTTTTAATAAACTTGCTTTCACTCTACTGTGTGGACTATCCTGAATTGTTTCTTGCAGGAGATCCAAGAACTCTCTCTTGAGGTCTAGATCAGGACCCTTCTGGTAACAGTGTGATATAAGATGCATTTTATCTTAGAAATAATAGAGTTGAATTTGGTTTAAGAAGATACATTAATAGTAAAACACAAATTAACAAGTAGCAGAAACCAGATGCATAGAGCCTATTGCTTCTTTGATGTCTCCAATTAGATGTCCATCTGAAAAGCAGGACTAAAAGCATACTAATCTCACTGCTTTCCCTCCAAATCCTGACGTTTGTTTCAGTTCTCTCTTCCAGGCAATACTGCTCCTACCCACTCATGTACTGGAGGCCAAAGCTTGGCAGGCATCATGTCATATTCCTCTGCACGCTCTCTCATCCCTCCCCAGTCAATCCAAATACAAATTCGATCCCATAAATAGTTCACAAATGTATCAATTTGCTTCCATTCCTTTTGATATATCCATGTCCCAGGCCATCTTGACTGGAATATTAAAACAACTATATGACTGGAGATTCTGATTGCATTTTTATCTCTTTCCAATCTATTTTCTATGTCACAAATCTTCATGAAACACAAATTTGCTAATGTCTTCCTCTTATCTCACACATTTTTATAAGGTTCTTGTTACCCTCAGGATAAAGTATAAAGTTCTGATTTAGCTTGAAAGGCCCATTAGGACTGTGTCATGCACATTTATCTCTGCATACTCTTCTTTTCTCTTTTTCTCCTTTTCTTTGCCCCACCCTGTAGTCTTTAAGTAAATCCCCCAAATGCATATTCTCAACTTTAGAGCTTTGCTTACTTCACCATTTATTTCTGGAACACACTTTACCTCTTCGAGCTTTTCAAGATTGACTCCTACTTCTGTTACAGTAGGGAGACATCTGGGAACCCCCGAGAAAAGGGAGATCTGAAAAGTCTCACACCCCTAGACCACTGAAAACCTGCATTCTAGTTATAAAAGAGAGGAGGGTAAATACCCGAGCAGAAGGGATTGCCCCTTAAGATGCTCAGTAATTGCTCACTTTGTGGTTACCCTATCTGAATGTAGGTTATATGCTCCTAAGGAGGCCAAAGGAGAAATTCCTAAGATAACACTCAGGGGTAATAAGTGCAGATGTAACCGCTATGCGACCTTTCTGGGATGGCAGTAATGAGCAACGTAGCCAATAGGATTTCTAGCTATCACCAGCCTGCACATGCGCACCAACTAAGACTAAGGGTGGGGTGCCACAGACCTGGGGCGGGAACTAGGAGGGGACAAGGCAGAGACCTAAGGCAGGAGCAGAAAAACTAGACAAAGAAAAAGGCAGAAACTTAAGACAGAGGTAGGAACTTCAAGAAAGAGTCTGACGTACTGAAAACCCAGTGCCGAACTCTCAAGCTGCTGCTGGCTGAATCCCTTCAGCCGGCTCTCTGCTTCATTTTTGCAGAGTATACTCTCCTCTCAAATAACTCTCTGCTTTTTCCCTTCAGCAAATTCTCTTTTTGGCTAAATCAGTCACTTGGCAGAACGCTTTCTCCAAGAGGACAAAGAACCGAAGATTCCTGCCCTTGCTGGTAACACTTCTATACCAATTGTAAATTTAGAAGAAATTATTTCGTTATCTTTTCTTGACTCTTAAATTTGGATAAAATGCCCCAACTCTCTGCTTTCACTCACCCAGTAATTTAGCTAAAATAACTCATCACATTGTAGTCTTTTATTCTTTTAATTCATGTGATCCTCTAGCAGATTGAAATTCCATGAGGGCAGACAACTCATCTGTTTTGCACATAGTTTTATTCAGTTCTCTAACGTAATGCCCAAGCATTAAGTTGGGGAATACCAATTCCTTATTTCACCATCTCATCCCCTGGAAAGTTAATATGTTGAAGTCCTAACTCCTTGTAACTCAGAATACAACTAACTGTATTTTCAGATAGGACCTTTAAAGAGGTAGTCAGGGTAAATGAGGTCATATGAATGGGCCCTAATTTAATATGACTGGTGTCCTTATAGGAAGAAAAGAAATCAGGGAAACAAGGGCACAGAGAAAAGATCATGTGAAGACACAGCTAAAAATAGCTGTATGCAAGCCAAGGAGAGAGGTTTCAGTAAACCAAACCTGCTAACACCTTCATCTTGGACTTTCAGCCCCCAGGGTTGTGAGAAATAAATTTACGTTACTGAAGGCACTTGGTCTGTGGTATTTTGTTATGGCAGCCCTAGCCCAATAATATACTGATAAATGTAGACAGTTAATAAAAATGTGTTGAATAAGTGAAACTTAGAAAGCCATAATCAAGAAAGATTTTCATAGATTTTTAATCAAACTTCGTAGTGATTATTTTAATAACACAAGTTTTAGACATACTTTGAGTAATTTACTCTGCTATATGTTTTTCCACTGTCATAACAATCTTGTATTGGCCATAATTACCTCCAATTTTCAGATGAAGAAACTGAAGTTCAAGGAGTTTAACTGGATTATCTGCAGATATTCAATTAGCACTAAATTGAAATTTCAAAGTTCTGGTTTTGTTCTGTGTTCAGCATATTGTTATAATACTAATACCTCCTAAATCACCTCTTCTAATCATGCTGACTTTACTTTGCTTTCCATATAAACAATGCAGTGGCATTATTTACTATATGTACCTATTTATATTATCAGTGAAAATTTGAATGGTAAATACGATTTTGGGATATATAATACTTTAGAAAAACAAATTTTCCTTGAGAAATAGGATTTCCTCAATGTTTGGTCTAAAATTCACTTGAGTCTACAAGGCACTAATTATGTGATAGTTTTAGAGAGTACACATTAAAAGACATTTTAAAAAGTATATTTTGATGTGTTAAATGTCATATAGTTAATACATGAGAGTTCATTTTAAAATAAATTAACTATTCTTACAGCGCACATTTAAACCCATCTCTTGGCAGTATGATAGCGTTGAAAGCCTATTAAACTCAGAGTTAGAGGCAACTGGCTTCACATTTTACGTGGAAAACCTTCAAGTGACATGTTCTTGATATTTAGGTCATCTCTCTGGATGCCACTTTTATTTAAAATAAAATGTGCACCTGAAAGAATGGTTGTGAGAATGAAAAGAACGAACACATATAAAACCTCCACACAATGGTTATTACTGTTAACTTTGTCATGAAGTGAGGAAGATTTCCTTTAAGATTTTATAGCCAAATGTCTCTTTAAAACCTAGAATAACAAAACCACATTTGAAAGCTATTAAAAAAGAAGAATTAAAAATAATAAGTTTGCATGTTTCATCTAGAGCAGTGTCCTACAAGTCTAAAACTCTGAAGCCATCTGAGGCTCTTCACCTAGACTGACACTACTCTTTTTTCTTGCAGAACTGACAAATGTCTCTGTGTATTTGTAATCTTTGGAAAGCTGTTGTTTCCATCTTTGAGCTTTACGGTGACAACAGAGCTTGAAGAAAGAAAAAAAAAGTCTGGTTCTTGAGTCAAACCTCAGGAATTTTGTTTCCAATTATAAAGGAGTGGAACTTTAAGCTGCCGGTAAGTTATCCTTTAGCCTGCTTCAGCTTAGTTCTCTTATGAGGTCTATAGTTATCTCCTTTATTACTTAACAGAAGTTTGATTCTTTTCCCATCTTAAGGAAATTTTTGAAATCATTAAACTATACAGATAACCAGAGGAAGGGAATGTTTGACTGCTTCCAAAAACTTACTCATGGTCTCTGCTATAGAATAGTGCATGAATAATGGCCTTCTGCAAATCTGGCAGGCTCTAATTGTATTCAGTTTGTTGTCAAGTATGTCATGAGTTGATGAGCTTTGCCAAGTTCACAGTGGAAAAAGTGTTCTGCTTCTTTCTTCCTTTCTTTCTTTTTTTTTCTTTTTTGAGACAGAGTTTTGCTCTTTGTTGCCCAGGCTGAAGCACAATGGCATGATCTAGGCTCACTGCAACCTTCACCTCCAAGGTTCAAGTGATTCTCCTGCCTCAGTCTCTGGAGTAGCTGGGACTACAGGTGAGCATCACCACATCCAGCTAATTTTGTGTTTTGGTAGAGATGAGGTTTTGCCATGTTGGTCAGATTGGTCTCCAACTCCTGACCTCAGATGATCTGCCCCCCTTGCCCTCCCAAAGTGCTGGGATTACAGGTGTGAGTCACCGTGCCTGGCCCTCTTCTTCTTTCTTAATAGGTGGAGAATCTTCAGTCATTTCTTCATTGTTTCTGTCATTTAAACAATAACAACCACAACAACAACAACTGGTCTAAATGGTGCCTGTATTTGATTTAAGGAGTGCTTGAAAATAACACAATTTGAACATTTCCAAAATAGCCCCACATTTATCTAACCACTACTGTGAATGCTGCCTTCTCTGTGTTTTGGCCACAAATACTTTTCTGTATTTCTATAATAATGACAATGTCTTCCTAGCTATGTGTTCAACTAAGATATACATGGTGATATGGGTGGGTATTGTTAAAAATAGTGAGAGGTGAGGCTGGGCACAGTGGCTCATGCCTGTAATCCCAGGGCTTTGGGAGGCCGAGGCTGACAGATCACCTGAGGTCAGGAGTTTGAGACCAGCCTGACCAACATGAAGAAACTCCGTCTCTACTAAAAATACAAAATGTGGCAGGCACCCGTAAGCCCAGCTACTAGGGAGGCTGAGGTGGGAGAATCACTTGAACCTAGGAGATGGAGGTTACAGTGAGCCAAGGTTGTGCCATTGCACATCAGCCTGGGCAACAAGAACAAAATGCTGTCTCAAAAAAAGAATAATGAAAGGTGACATACACTATAGAGAAGGCAGAATAGTTTATTTGTAGAACAGGTGTTTGTTTTTTCAGAAAATGAATACATAATTATTTTAGGAATTTCAGAAAATTTAAAAAGTAGCAAAAAATTATTGATTTACTAATCACAGAAAAAACCCTTGTTAATAATTCTATATAATTTCTTCAAGCATAATTTTTGTGCATATGTTTTATGTATAACAATCTACCATGTATGTGTGTGTGTATATATATATATATACATATATATAATTCCATTTTTATAATTTTAACTTAATTCATAAAAATTCACATTATAAAAATGCATAAATATTCATTACTGTATACTTTTCCATCTTATAGACATAGCTCAATTTATTTTTATTTATTGTACATTTAAGTTCGTTAATATTTGTAAGTAAAAAAGAAATGGATAAATGGAGAGATTTTGGTCAACCTCTAATACTTCAAGGAAAATAGTTTCAAAAATTACTAATCTAGATTATAGATTATTAGGATGCAGGGAGTTTGTCTTACCACTATGGCGCCAAGCTGTAGAAAAACACCTGCCGCATGGCATATCAGCTCCATTATTTGTAAGTGAATGAAAGAATAAATGAATGATATCTATAAATATATATTATGACATTGCTTTCTTTCTTGTGGCCAGTTTAGACAAGAACGTGACTAGACATAATAAGCTATAAAAAGTAAGAAGGAAATATTTATTTAAAATACTAGTATGCAATGAACTCCCTGAAATAGTCTTAGTTGCTTTCAATAACATACACCTTCTTGGGTAGCCACGCCTTTGGGAATAGAGCTTCTGGATATTGACAATTATGAGGTAGCTAAAAATCTGAGGCCTATGCTCTGGAGTTGACTTGATTTAGGCTGAAAATGGCATTCGAAGTCACTTGCATATATAGGCATGGGCTGGCATCAATTGTCTTCAGACAGTAGCAATCTACAAGGCCTCCACTGTAAAGAATGGAGGAATAAAACATTTGGGTCTCAAACCCTCAACAGTCACTCCCCTTCTTGTTAAATTCTTATGTCAGTTTTTTTTTCTTTGCTTTCATACACATTCACACTTTCAATTTTGGCCTTTAAAGGTAAGTTATAGGATTCTTTCCTAAAACTCAATTTCCTCCACATTTCAGGATTACTGGGAAGATTATGTGAGATAATCTTGTGATACATCTGGCACAGTTTCAAAGAGTGACCAGGTACATAATAAATGATAGTTTCCCAACTCCCCTTATTTTAGAGTTGATGACATTTGTGCTTCAATAATTTAAAGAGATTGACTTTCCTTTAAAACAAAGCAAATCAGCAAATTAGCACAACAAACTAAATCCCTGAAAGTTGACATAGGAGAGGCATTAAAATTTGAGGGCTGGGAAATTTTGTGTTAAAAATAATATTCTAAGAGATATATTTGTCAGCATTACAAAAAGGCAGATTAGGAATTGAACATGAAGATACAGCAGTTGTAGGAGTATTTATTAGAATACGTTATCAAAATAATATAAGGCCATGAAAATAAAAACCTCAGTGTCAGGGTAGCTTTGGAATTTCTTACCTTCCAAAATGAGAAGAAAAACATCATAAAGTTGTATATATTTATTACTAAAAGTAACTATTTTTATTAGTATTTATTCTAAGAAAATACTTTGTTCTTAAATCAAATGAAAAACAAAAAGATAAAATAAAAAATTGGTTTCTGCTGAAAAAACTAAATATAGCATTTCCTGCATTAAGAATAAGAAGGCATGTAAGTGAAACCCAAGTGAATAAGTGGCTTCTAACGGATTAAGTCTTATTACTTAAAAGACACTCAAAAGACCCAAAAGACTTAATGCATTCCACCTTTTACAGCACTCTACTTAATCTCCTTTTTTGACTATGCCATGAAAATAGCCAAATCCAAAATTCATCCCCAAAGGAAATGTTATATGAAAGAAAATAATTATGTTTATTTAATCACACTTATTACAGCTTTGTTGTTTATGAGGCATACCCTCTAAGACCTTTAGTAATAAGTAACTTAATTAATATGACAATAAAATTCACCCTCTTATGGGGTGATGTTGTGGGGGGATTTTTTGTTTCTTGTTGGGGTGCCATTACTTATAAAGGTGTCATTATTTTCTCCTGACTTATGTGACCGGCATTAACAATGGATACTCATTCTCTCTCTAAAAAAAGAGAAAAAAGAAAACTGCAATTTCCATTGCTTTCCAAAAGTTATTTTGTGTACAGTGAATAATTAGCTGTTATATAGTTAAATTGGGAGACATATGCTATCTACACCTATACTAAGTAATTGACTCTCACATGCCAGCATCTTTAACTAAGATTCAAATTCCTGCAAAGTCATAAAACAATTTAGGTCATGGAGTTCTTGATTTCTCACAAAGGGGGATGTTTCATCTATAATCCCCAGGGTTTGTAAGTGTCCTTAAATGAAATACTTGAATTGTACATAGAACAGGATAAGAGAATTCAAATGTAACTGGAATGTCTTTGTAAATGTTTGAGATTGGAACGCATAGCACAATGACATTATGATAGCAAAGTATAATTGTATATCAACAGTACTAACTGGATTTTGTTTGGGAAATAAAATTAATTGCCCTGCACTCATTTGGTCTGGAAACACCAACTAAGTAACTTTGTTTTGATTGCTTCTTAGAAGGTGATTAAAAGTAGATAATCATTTTGTCACAAAGGCCAGTACACAGGAACAGTTAAATAAGCTGTGAGTGGTGAATGTGAACGCCATTCTGATTGGGGGCTTCAACTACAAAATCCATTAGATTCACTGCTTTTGTTTGAGCAGCTGTTGATCTGCAAATATATTCAGTGTCAATGTTTATATTAAACATTTAGACACAGTATTCAGTTTGCATTGTTTTAATCCAACAAAGTATGTATAGCCACTCAGTTTTGCATCTATTTATTTTACAATGTATCCAAAAAAGTTGTAATGAAGTTTATTTTCTGTTTTGTTTTTGCTTTTCTTTTCCCAAATGAGCCTTGCATAGACACATGAAAGAGGAACTGACTGAAATATTTTGGTGAACTTTTGGCAACTTATCTTTCTGAAATAAAATTTAACCTTAGAAATCCTGTCTTAGGCATGAATTCCAGGACCCAGTCACTCTTTCCAAAGGTACCTCCAAAGATATTGACAAAGGAAGTGTCTGGAATTTTCTGCGAGGAGAAATGCTGTGACTGGTAGCTCCCCAAACAGTATGCTTTTTGATAGTAAAATGATTTTCATAGTTTAAGTGTATTTTTGGCTGTTTTTTATCACCAGAATATGATACACTTGCTCTATCTTGGGAACTTCCTTAAAATATGACATATATATGGCCGTTGGCCAGAAATGAAATACATTGCCAAAAATCATATCAATCACTTGTTTCTTTTGAAAGTCCTGTTATGCCTTTAAATATATATAATCCTTTTTAGAATTTGTTCAACCAGTGAAATTCATTAGAACTTCATTTGGACTCTCCACCGTGTCCCACTTAAACTTGGGAATTAGAGAGAAGCTGTGTAAACCTTGGGCTATTGTATAACCTCTGTGAAGCTCACTTTAAACACTCATGAAATTAGAGGAATTCTTGCCATACACACTGGCTGGGAGGTTTGAATGAAATGTAATTGTCATCACCAGCAGTAATGTCTGCATGCAGCTCGTGCACGAGACATGCCAGTATCCTTCTTCAGGGGTTCGAGCATACTCTGGGAACATCTTTGAGGTCCTGTAATTTTCTATAGCCACTGTATGGAGAGCAGATTCGAAGGTTAGGCAGAACCAATAGACTGAAAATAAAATATTATTTAAAAATAAGCCTTCAGTCACTTGCTTAAGGAACAAAAATACCTAATGCTTCATTTTGCTTTTTGCAATCTTTTAATGCACTTTCTGACAGGTGGGACAGAAATAGCCAGGGCAGGGACCAAAGGAATTTTTGGAAGGCCGACATGAACAGGTCTTTTGAGTCTATGCAAGAACAACATGATATGGTAGACTGCTTAAGAATAACCCTGACCTCATATGTTGCTGCTGGTGTGGGGACGTGGACAGCATGCAGTGAGGGAGAGCTGATAGAGAAACAGGGAAAGGGACAGAGAATCTACCCCCGTAGCCTTACTCATCTGTTTTCAAGTTATTCCTTTCTAGACCTAGATTGCTGCTCCTGTGAGAATCTAACTAACTCCTCATGATCTAAGGTGGAAGAGTTTCATCTGAAATCACCTATCCCGGTCCATGGAAGAACTGTCTTTCATGAAATGAATCCCTGCTGCCAAAAACGTTGGGGACTTCTGGGTAAATAACATGGTATGATTAAGTAGAATGTGATATCCTAAATCATAGAGAGAAAACAAACACAAACTTGAGGGGGACCTGTAATAAAAATTGATGTCTGAGATAAGTCTTAGAGGATTCACAGCTGCCAGGAGGCAAACAGGCAGGTATAATTCAGGCAGAGGAAACAAGGTGCAGAGGTAGGCAACTGAGAGAACCACAACTAGACAGGGATGCAGAACCCTGTGCACAGCCTGGGGGAAGGATGAGAGGTGGGCAGGGAAAGGCCCTGAAGACCTTGTGATGAAAATGAGAAGTCTGATGGGAAGATGTTCAACCTCGTTAGTCATTAGGGAAATGCAAACCAAAGCCACAAGGGATACCATGTCATAGACACTAAGATGACTATACTTGAAAGGAATAAAAAAAAAAAAAAAAGACAGAAAGTAACAAGTGTTGAGCTGGGTGCAGTGGTTTATCCCTGTAATCCCAGCACTTGGGGAGGCCAAGGCGGGTGGATCACTTGAGGTCTGGAATTTGAAACTAGCCTGACCAATATGGTGAAATCTCATCTCTACCAAAAATACAAAAATCAGTCTGGTGTGGTGGCAGGTGCCTGTAATCCCAGCTACTCAGGAGGCTGAGACAGGAGAATTGCTTGAACTAGGCAGGGTTTGCAGGGAGGTGAGATCCCATCACTGCACTCAAGCTTGGGCAACAGAGGATGACACCGACTCAAAGAAACAAAATAAAACAACCACAACAAAAAGAAAGCAGAAAGAAAGAAAATAACAAGTGTTGAGAAACTATATATTAGCATATTTGTACTTTGCTGATGGGAATGTAAAATGGTTCAACTACCATGGAAAACATATAAACCTAAAATTATCCTATAATCCAGAAATTTCAAACCTAGGTGCATACCAAAAGAAAAATTGAAACCAGGTACTCAGGCAAATATGTATTCAGACATGTCCATAGCCTTACTATTCAAAATAGCCAAAGGGGAGGACAACTCAAATGTTCATGGACAGATAAATGGGAAAGTAAGTTGTGGTATGCACATACACTGGCATATTACTCAGCTATAAAAAAGGATCATATACTGTTACATGCTGCAGTGTAACTAAACCTCAAAAACAGCTAAGTGAAAGAAGCCAGACACAGAAGGTCACTTATAGTGTGATTTCACTTACAGAAAATATCAAAAATAGGTAAATCCATAGAGACAGAAAGCCAGTTGCTGTTAGCTAGGATCGGGGAGAAGAGGAGGAATGGGGAACAACTGCTTAGTGGTTATGAAGTTTCCTTCTGTGTGATTAAAATATTTTGGAACTAGAAGTGGTGATTGCACAATGCTGTGAATGCACTATTTGTCACAAAATTTTTACTTTATAATGTTTGATTTTAGGTCATGTGAATTTACCTCAGTAACAATGAAAATAAGAAGTTTTGTGTCAGAAAATAAGAAATTTCATTATAGAAAGCTCTGAAAGGAAGAAAGAATGAAGAAAAAGAAGAAGGAAGGAAGGTAGAGAAAGAAGAAATGAAGGAAGGGAGGGAGGGAAGAGAAGTGAGGAGAGGAAGGAGGAAGGGAAGAAAAATGACAGATTCCGAGGTATGTTTCTGAAATAAAACTGCCAAAAAAAAAAAATCTCCTTGAGGACAAAGAGCCTACCTGGGGGACTTAGTAGCAATAAACCAAAATAAGTAAGGAACTAAACTAGAACAAGATTTCAGGAGGTAAGGGAAAGGCTTGATTTTAGTAATAGTGAAGAGAGTAGAACCAGCATTACTTGATGTGCCAGCCAGGGGTGAGGAAAAGGGAGAGGGAGAGAGAGTGGCTTAACCTGGTGTATGACTTTGCTCAAGGTATACAGCTTTGGAACACAGATGATGTCTTTTTTACAGTCAGGTTTAGAGTTCCTAGAGCCAGGTATAGAAAGATGTCTGGATCTGAAATGTCTATTTGGTACTCATCCATTTACAGTTAGCTGTTTAAATCTTGCAGTCAAAAAAGCTGTTCTTTTAACATGATTTCATGAAGAGCAGTTCAAGTCCACATTTTCTGACTAGCTATCAGGTCTTATAATTATTTTTAGGCTGAAAACTTTTAGATAAAATATAAGAGCAAAACTCAGAAAAATATCCTCAGGGAGGTCAAATTGTATAAAGCGTCTCTGCTGAGAGCCTGGTTTCATGGAGTTAGGACACAGCAGAGCCAATTATCCAAAGATTTATGAACAAAGTAGTCTGACTGATAAAGAGAAGACATAACCCAATAACAAAGTTTTAATTTTTATTCTCATACTGTGTGTGTGTGTGTGTGTGTGTGTGTGTATGCGTGTGTGCCTGTGTGTGTGACCATATGTGTACCTTTTCCTTAAAGCCAAATTGATTCTAAGGCTGCCCAAGACCTGTTAATTATATATTATAATGCTGGATTCTATCATGTACTTGATATCCTAGGGAAAAATGATGAAAATTTTCCCAACATTAGGGGTATGGGCCATGTGGGCTGACAGAATCAGTTCACAGTGAGAAATTGACATGACAAGATGGGATGGTTTTAGCATTCCCATTGGCCAAATTCGGTCCAAGTCATGCTAGGACTAAAGAGATTAGGAAAGGTAATTTCAGCTAAACATCTTTTTCTTGGGTTTCAGTCTCTTCTTAATTTGTGTTATAAGTGTGTTGAACAAGACAAGCAATTCTCCAACTGATTTTGCATACAGAATTACTGAGGAAGAATGTTAAAATGTATGTTATTAGGCCTCATACAAATATACTTTAATACAGTAGTACTTGGTCCTGATACTGTTAGCACAAGAAATACTGGAAAAGTCAAAGTTTAAGGTACCTTCCTGCTGAGAATTCTGTGGCTCAATAATTTTATTTCCCTTCCTATGGCAATGGTAAATCCTAACCATGGAACTTTTTGAATAAGACTAATTACACACATAGTCATGTTGATTTCTTCTTCAAATAAAATGCATTTTCAGAGTCTTTTCTTTATTCACACTATGAAAAACATAAATGGTCTAGAGGAAAGTAGTGGATTGGATTAAAACCCTAGGACTTGGGGTTTTTAAGATTGTTATAGCTAGGTTTGTTTCAACTCTGGTAAAATAAACTATCATTTATTTTCCATCTATGATAAGCAGACACTGACATGGGCAATTCAGAGATAATAAGCATTGTTCAGGATCTCAAAGAACAACAGGGTTAATTAACCTTGTAAAAGGTATAGCTGCATTAAAATGCTATACATACATATAAATCGTGAAAAAACAACAATTCATGCAATAGTAAAACAGTACCTGAGAGAATGAATTAGCCTGCAAAAGAAACTGAGCAGTGTTAATGACAGTCTTTTGGGCCAGGCGTGGTGGCTCACGCCTGTAATCCCAGAACTTTGGGAGGCCAAGGTGGGCAGATCACGAGGTCAGGAGTTCGAGACCAGCCTGACCAACATGGTGAAACCCCATCTCTACTAAAAATACAACAACAACAAAAATTAACCAGGTGTGCTGGCACATACCTGTAATCCTAGCTACTCGGGAGAATTGCTTGAACCTGGGAGGTGAAGCTTGCACTGTACTACAGCCTGGGCGACAGAGTGAGACTCCATCTGAAAAAAACCCCCAAAAAAAACAGTCTTTTGGCTTATGAAAGATTTTACTGAATTAAGAAAAGACATTCACATGATGTCACAGTGAATATCGATTGAATTTGGATAGATCAGAAGTGATGTGTTTGAAGAGACCTGTATTCTGCATTAAATGATATGTACTAAGGACTTGTGTATATGAATAAATGCTTCTGAAAAATCTTCAGGCTGGACCAGCAAATAACCAAGTATTTAGCATCAGGTATGTCACTGGCTGTAAGCAGTAAACTCCTGACTCAGCTAGGAGCAGCTAGCTGCCTGGGATACAGGAAATACGATTTCTGTTGCCAAATGCGAGTAGATATGTTGAAGGATGTCTATACAGCCAAAGTTTTGATGTCCTCCCATAATTCACCTGCATAGAATAATGACATCCACATAAAAATATAAAAAAAGATAGCTAGTATTAATTGAGGGCCACTGTGTGGCAGGTACCGTTCTGAATGCTGTATACCTATTAACTAACTTGATTTTCAAAACTATATTGTGAAGCAAGTACCATAATTGCTTCTGATTTGTTGCTACAAAAACTGGGTTTAAAGAGGCTAAGTGCTTTGCCCAAGGCCACACAGCAAGGTCACACAGCTAGCTGCAGAACAAGATGTGACATATGTTTATTTCATGCCAAATTCCTTGTTCTTTGCCTTGACCATCCTATAATACTGCCTTCTAAAACACAATGGAGCCTTACGCACTAAGCCTAGATACAGATGTTGAATCTGTTAACCTTTTTAAGCTTTTCATCAATTCAGGAAAGAAATCATGATTTTAAAAAAAAGAGAGAACAAGCTAATTAATAGTTTTCTCGGACAAAAACAGGACCATTAGAGTCTTCCACTAGTACTCAGAAACACAGTACCCCCCCCCCCCGAATGTTCCATCTATCATTTCACAGCATGAAAACAATCAAATTATAGTCGTTGAAGGGAAGGTAAATCCAGCCAAGAGATTGATGTTTTTTAAATGAGCAGAATTTGCTGAGCTAGCCTAGAGTAAGCTCCATGCTGTTAGAGAGTTGTAGCTGCAAAAAAGAAAAGGGTAGCAGCCACACAAAGTGTCCTAGAGAGAAGATGTCTTTAAACTAGGGGCAAACTGTTAAGCTCCAAGACTGAATGGCTTCAGTGGCTCAAAAACTGACTCAGCCCCTCCACAGACCTGAAGGCTTTCAGGTAATGCAGCACACAGAATGATATGCTATTTTCCCAGATGTATTCATTTAGAGATCACTCACATAGTTTGAACCATTGCTACAGTAATAGAAAAAAAGAAAATGAAAAAAATTCTTCAAAATGTATGTTTCATGACCTTTGTGTTAGCATGAATGTTAATACTATATTTACTTATTTTTATTTTTTTATTATGGTAAGAACACTTAACATGAGATCTATCCTCTTAACAAATATTTGAGTGCACGGTACAATATTATTAACTGTAGGCAGAAAGTGGTACAAGAGGTCTCTAAAACTGATTTATCTGGTAAAACTGAAACTTTGTATCTGTTTAATAGTAACTCCCCTTTTCCTTCCCCTCCCACTCCCTGGCAACTACCATTCTGCTCTCTGTTCCTATGAGTTTGACTATTTCATTTTATTTTGTTTTATTTTATTTTAAGACGGGATCTCACTTTGTTTCCTAAGCCTGAGTACAGTGGCAATAACATGGCTCACTGCAGCCTTGACCTCCTGGGCTCAGGAGTAATCGTTCTGCCTCAGCCGCCTGTGTAGTTGGGACCACAGACGGGCACCACCATGCCCGGCTAATTTTTTTATTTTTATTTTTTATTTTTGGAGAGGAGGAAGTCTTATTTGATTACCCAGGCTAGTCTTGAACTACTGGCCTCAAGTGGTCTTTCTGTCTAGGCCTCCCAAAGTGCTGGGATTACAGATGTGAATCACCATGCCTGGTCTATTTTATAAGTGGAATTATGCAGCTTTTGTCATTCTATGTCTGGCTTATTAAACTTAGCATAATGTCCGCTAGATGTCCTCACCTTTTCAACTTTGTAGTATTCTACTCTGTGTGTGTGTGTGTGTGTGTGTGTGTGTGTATGCCACACTTTATCTATTCACCTGTCAATGAACATTTAGACTATTTCCCTATTTTGGCTATTGTGAATAATACTGCAGTGTATACAAGAGAGCAGATGTATCTATGGGATCATGATTTCAGTTTTTGGGGATCTATTCCCAGAAATGGGGTCCCTGGATGATATGGTGGTTCTACTTTTAATTCTTTGAAGAATTTCTATACTGTTTTCCACAGTGGTTGTACATTTTACATCCTTATTAACAGCATACAAGAGTTTCAACTTCTCTATATTATCACCAACATTTTTTGTGATGCTCATCCTTACAAGTGTGACTTGAAATCTCTTTGCTCTTTTGATTTCCACTTTTTAATTATTAGTGATGTTGAACATCTTTCCATATAATGGTTGGTCATTTATATGCCTTTTTTAGAGAAATGTCTACTGAAGTCTTTTGCCCACTTTTAAAAAAAATCAGGAATGTTAGTAATATAAATAAAACAAAAAAAAACTTTACAAAGATAATAGAGCAAGGCAGATCTGTGAATAACAGGTTGATTATGTCATATTCAATATAATTGACACATTCCAGGAATCCTTTATGGATTCAAAGAAATGAAAAGAACATCTGGTCAGATGCCCATATTTTACAGTTGGAGAGAGATCACAGAAAATATTTAACTTGGTCAAATCATTGTGAAAATTTGTGACTCTCTCCATTAAAATCTATATTTCCTAAATCTCAGTCAGTGATATTTCAGACAGGGCAGAAGCCAGTTCAGTTTTTTTTTCCAAGTTATATTTAGAAAATTTCTACAAGTAACGTCCAATAAATAATTCAAATATTAGTTTAGGCCAGTCTTTTGATTTTCAGATAAAATAGAATCATCTCGCCATCTTACATTCAGAGGGAGATTAAAGCTCCTGTCTCCCAACTCTGACCTTTTATGAATTTGATTGAACTTTTCCCTCACATTCTTGCCTCCAATTTATTCCTTCAACTGAATTAGAGAACTTCTCATTTTTTCTGTACCTGCTGTCCCAGTTCCAACACTGCTTTAGCCCTCAGAAAAGCAACTCTATTTATTACTCCAAATGATTCTCCTGTTGATCTCTCTGTGTATACAGACTATAAAAAAGAAGTTTCACTGGGCGGGTGGCTCACGTCTATAATCCCAGTGCTTTGGGAGGCCGAGGTGGGAGGATCATGAAGTCAGGAGATCAAGACCATTCTAGCCAACATGGTGAAACCTCATCTCTACTAAAAATACAAAAATTAGCTGGGCATGGTGGCATGCACCTGTAATTCCAACTACTAGGGAGGCTGAGGCAGGAGAATCACTTGAACCCAGGAGGTGGAGGTTGCGGTGAGCCCGAGATTGCACCACTGCGCTCCAGCCTGGCAACAGAGCAAGACTGTCTCAAAAGAAAAAGAAAAAGTTTCTACTTAAATCACGAGACAAAAAATATAAGAAACAAAATATTAGACATTTCTGTTTCAAATTCCTGTTTTGAGACCACTTTTCCCTGGACAGTTTTCACTGGCCGCCTAGACTTATTGGCACCAGACTTGAACATACCAATTTGCTTCCTCTTTTCTAAATTTCTCTTCTCCTCTCTTTCTCCTGTCTATACAAAGTACTGAAAGCCACTATTTTCTCATGCACACTTTTTTGTTTTGTTTTGCTTCTACAATTTTTATATCTTTTTCTAGCCATGCCCTAGGTACTCCATTTTCAATGATAAATTGCTCCAACAAGGTAGTTTCCTTAAACTGAGGAACTCTTAATGCCACGTTTGTCAATGCAGTATCACAGTGTTTTCCTCTTTGTGATGTACCAATCAACTTTTGGTTACAATTATCCTATTTTTTTTTCTTCTTGATAGAATGTAGATTTCCAAGAAATGTTTACATCCATCATGCTGCTCTAACTTCTCTATTTCCATAAATCATATGTTTATTTATTTTTATTCACCCCCCCAACCTGCATGAGCCTTATGAAAGATGGAAGCCAGAAAGTTGGAATATAATAGCTGTGCCCAAGAAAAGACAATTGATATGACCAGGGGAACTGAGAATAAAGACAAGCTTGGTGCCACACTAAAATGGAGGAAGAAAGCCATTGAATGCTATATGCCTTGATTTGCCTCTGTAGACATGCCTCATATGTCATGGCCCAGATAAAAGGTGTGAATGAAGCATCACTGAAAACTCTCAATTAAAAATATAACTCTTTTATCTAAGAAATTGAATAAAGAAACTCTTTTAAGTATTCTTTCTCATAATACGCTTAATTGATACACGCCAATGCTAGATACAAAGATAATCCCTGAAAGAGATGATGTCTAAAACGAGTGTTTCCTTTTTTTGTGCCTATCACCAGGACATAGAGGCTGATTCAGGCCATTTTGCTTATGGAACAGAACACATAATAATAAATGCACAAAATCTATATCCATTGATGTACCCTACACCAACTTGTCCAGTGATTTATTTGTATCTCCTAAGTGCAAAGTGTCCACCGTCAAGAGATTGGCACCAGCCTGTTATAGTTCAAAGGCCAGACCTGGAGTAACATGATCTGATAGTGAATTTTATTACCTCCAGCTTCCTAAAGTTCTTCAAAAGCAGAACATAAAAATTAATCCAGAATACCAAATACAAATAGGGCAAGATGAGAAGAGTGTACAAGTTGCAAAGTCAAGACTGTATGGAACATGAAATAGTGAGGAAGAAAAAACAGGAATCTGACTGAGTATGCTATTGGCTTCTGCTACAATACAAAATTTGAGATTTGGGGACATAGGCCCTCTGTTGGATGTCATGGAAGATGAACAAAGTGTTTAACATTTCTATCTTTAGAAATTTTTATTCTGTTTAGAATGAATGCCTTTTTCTCTTATTTCAAGAAAATATTATTTTCCATGTTTTATAAGAAATAATTCTTGTGACCCAGATCCTCAATAGATTATATAAACTACTATTTTCTTCTATCTGTTCTATATTCCCATTTAAAGCAGAATAATTTGAACAGTATTACAAATATTTATGTTTATGTAACATTTTGATTAATATAAAAAAGAAAAATGAAAGCAACAGAGAGCACTACGTACTTGGATCCAGAAATTACCTGATCAATATTTTGATGATAACATTGTAAGTTAAACAGACCTTTATCTGTCTATATAATATATATATACACATATATATATATTAGTATTCCACGGTGCCTATACTACATATTCTTTATGCAATCCACCATTAATGGGCACTTAGGTTGATTCTGTCTTGGCTATTGTGAATAGTACAGCAATGAACATACAAGTGTATGTGTCTTTTTTATATATATATATAATATATAATATATAATATATAATATATATATAGAAAGAGAGAGAGAGATTAATGGAAGGAAGAATAAATGAATGGATGGATGGAAATATATATAATAAATAGAAGGAAAAACAGAAGAAAGAAGAAGATGCTAGATGGTGACAAACATGACTAGGTAATATTTGTAAACAATCTATTTCTATTAGTACTGATATGTTAAATAAATGTACTTTATTTCTTTTATTTAAATTTAGGATAAAAAGAATCTTAAGAAAAACTAAAATAATTGCTAAATTTTAAAATGTTTCGGTCGGGCTCAGTGTCTTTCACCTGTAATATCAACAAGTTGGAAAACCAAGCCAGGAGAATCACTTGAAGCCAGAAATTTGAGACAAACCTGGGCAGCAAATCAATACCTTGTCTCTACAAATTAAAAACTTATCTGGGTGTGGTGACACATCCCTGAAGCTCTAGCTACTCAGGAGGCTGACGAGGGTTGATTGCTTAAGCCCTGGAGTTGGGGGTTACAGTGAGCTATGATCATGCCACTGCACTCCAGCCTTTGGGGGGATAGGGGGGTAGGGAGAAAGAGAGATTGTCTCAGAAAAACAAAAAGATTTTTTTCACATCAGGGAGTATAATTTATTAAAAGATCCCATTGAAATTAAGAAAATACATTATTAAAATCATTAAGAGATTAGTCATTGTTTTACCCACATATTTAAGGCAGTATGGATTGACTTCCTTTTATGCAAATAATGTAATTAGCACTCTGAAACATTTTACCCACATCCCATTTTTTATTGCTAATTATATTAGTGTTACTTTCTTAAGGATTACAGAGAGTACATTCTGTTCTGAATCGATAATTTCCTGTTGTTGAGACTTAGTTTTACAAACGGACTAAATGAATGTCAGTTTTTATTGTGAAATAATTTATAAAAGGCACAAAAGACAAGAGGATAGTATAGGAAACCCAGGATTAATTTGAAACAAAACCAGTACACCGGGCTATATGTAATATATGCTTGATATATTAATGTAGGCTACTTTGGAATTAGAGAGTTGTTACAAAATCATAGAGTCTGTAAATTGGTGGGCACTGGGAGATGTTTTGCCCTGTAGGGGGAAACTGGACAATGAGTTGTCACAACTGGAGCTGCAGTGCCATTGGCACCTAGAAGGTAGAGGTAGAGTTGATGCTAAACGTCCTAAAATGTGATGGACAGCACTCCACGATAAAAAATTTTCTGGCCCCTAATGTCAGTGATGCCTAGCCAAAAACCCTGTTGTAATCTGATTCACCTCTCAAAGCATAGATTTCCATGATACTTTCTGACTGCAGTGTTTTCTGACTGCAGTGTTACTTGAGCACCTCTGTCTTTTCCTCTTGGTTTCTAAGGTTCCTCGCTATCCTCATTTTCTTGTTCCATGTCTTTTGAATGCCTAACAAGTTTGGTTCAAACTTCCAGAGTGGACCATTTTTGTCCTGTTAAATAGATGTTTTTTTCCAAATTAATTTCTGGAAAGCTATATTTAGAGTTCCTGGCTGGACACAGTGGCTCATACCAGAAATCCTAGCACTTTGGGAGGCCAAGGCAGGTGAATCCTGGAGTCAGGAGATCAAGACCATCCTGGCCAACATGGTGAAATCCCTTCTCTACTGAAAATACAAAAAAATTAGACAGGCATAGCAGTGCATGCCTGTAGTCCTAGCTACTCAGGAGGCTAAGGCAGGAGAATTGCTTGAACCCGGGAGGCGGACGTTGCAGTGAGCCAAGATCGCACCACTGCACTCCAGCCTGGGCAGCAGAGCAAGACTCTGTCTCAAATACATACATACATACATACATACATACATACATATACATACATAAAAGTTCCTGAGCTGGAGCTAGACACCTAGGTAAGAATTATCCTTCTGGAAGACTTTTAATCAGGACTCCAGTTTCTGCTCCTGCTTGTGTTACTATTAAATACCACAAACCTAGCTGCCTGCACTTCCCTGATGGAAAATCACTGTCTTTTGTATAATGTATAACCACTGAAAATGTTCAAAACCCTTATAAACATATTTGTGCATTATATTGACAAAAAATACACCGGAGTTAATATATTTATATCACTTCTCTATTCAATTAATATATTTATCAATAGTTTCTTCTTGTTGCTAAAAATAGATGTTAGCAACATTATAAACATATCAAGAAAGAATGTGATAGCTTTGCTGTCAGTGTCCTCAAATGAGCATTTTTGAATGGTACATCTAAGAAATCAGTAGTTACTTATGCACACTTAGGAAGATTCATACGGAGGCCCTATTTGAAAAATAAGAACAAGTTAAAAATCAATACAGAAAGAATGAAAAGTATGATATTTATTCAGATAATGATGCAAAATAATTGAACAAGATTGTTTTAAGAGACAGAATATATGATGTTTTCAGAGTGGGCTCCATAGTTAGAATTTCTTAGCACAAATTCCACACTATCACTTACTTTAATTGTTTTATCTGTAAAATGGGTGTGCTAAAACAGCAGCTGAATCAAAGTGTTATGCTGAGAATTATTTTACATAATTATGTAAAGCACATAGTATAGATTTTGCTATGTAGTGATCATCCAATAAATATTAACAAGCATTACTATCATTAATCATTTTATAGTCTAATCTTATCATACACATTCTTTTATTTTCAGATGAGCTTCATGGGTTTTAGGGGGATAAAGTGACTTTTAATAAGAAGTTAGTGAAACTCAACATGCCAGAACTAAATTGGTTGTCTCCAAGTTTCTATACAACTTCCTATGTTCTGAACTTTTTTTTTTTTTGACTCTTTTCCATTTTATGAATCAAGTTCAAAGGTCTGCACTACTGGCTGGTAGCAGCATCCCAAGAAGCCCCTCATGAAAAAAAAAAAAAAAAAAAAAAAACCTTGACTTCAGACCTCAAAACCTCAGGAGTCCTTTCCTCCTTTTCTTAATTAGATCTAGATGGACAATGTGAGGATATACTGATGACTCTCTCTGTGCATCTCCTCTATTTATTTTCATTATTTTAACTTTAACTTTTTGTTCTGAGCAATTAAAACTTTACTGGGAAGATCTCTCTCTCTCTCTCTCTCTCTTTTTTTCTTTTATTTTGAGATGGAGTTCCACTCTTGTGGCCAAGGTTGGAGTACAGTGGCATGATCTTAGCTCACTGCAACCTCGCTTCCCAGGTTCAAGGATTGTCCTGTCTCACCCTCCTGAGTAGCTGGGATTACAGGCACATGTAGCCACACCTGGCCAATTTTGTATTTTTAGTAGAAATGGGGTTTCATCATATTGGTCAGGTTGGTCTTGACCTCCTGATCTCAGGTGATCCTCCTGCCTTGGCCTCCCAAAGTGCTAGGATTATAGGCATGAGCCACCATGCCCAGCCAGGGGAAATCCCTTTTTCCCCCAAATTACTCTCTTCATATATACCAAGTATTTATATTTATTTATGCTAAGCTCCTCTTCTCCTCTTCATAGAACTCAAATAGAAGAAATCATTTTTATTCATTCTTCATCAATTCATTCATTAATTTTGTTTGCATTTAGCAATCCTTTCTAGAATTTATTTAATGTATGCACCAACTACTACATGATAGGAATTTATGCTAGGCTCCCCAGGTACAAAGGTGAAAAGTATAAAATTTAAGTCCTCAAGGAGCAAATAAGCAACTAAGACAATTACTGTCTTGAAGCAATAGACACATAGTAGAAGGTACTATAATATATATTTTTAAAATTTTCCATAAGTTATTATGGGGTACAGATGGCATTTGGTTACATGAGTATTATTTAGTGGTGATCTGTCAAATTTTGGTGCACCCATTATTTCAGCAATATACACTGCACCATATTTGTAGTGTTTTATCCCTCCCACACACTCTTCCCTCCAAGTCCCCCAAATCCATTGTACCATTCTTATGCCTTTGCATCCTCATAGCTTAGCTTCCACATATCAGTGAGAACATACAATGTTTGGTTTTCCATTCCTGAGTTGCTTCACTTAGAATAATAGTCTCCAATCTCATCCAGGTGGCTGAAAATGCTATTAATTCATTCATTTTTATGGCTGTGTAGTGTTCCATCATGTATCACAGTTTCTTTAGCCACTTGTTGATTGATGGGCATTTGTGTTGGTTCCACAATTTTGCAGTTGTGAATTTTGCTGTTGTAAATGTGCACATGTAAGTGTCTTTTTCAAATAATGACTTCTTTTCCTCTGGGTAGATACCCAGTAGTGGGATTGCTGGATCAAATGGTAGTTCTACTTTTACTTCTTTAGGGAATCTCTACACTGTTTTCCATAGAGACTGTACTAGCATATTTTTGTGGAGGAGTGAATGGAGGCTTTAAAATGAGAGTTCAATTGATGCTCAGTGTCTTACTGAGGTTGTACTAGTGAACCAGTTAAAAGTGGCTATTCTAAACAGGTGAAGTAGCACATAGACCATTGAGATGACATGGGGAATTCTGAAGATCACCTGACATTTCTGAAAGTCCTGTTTCAAATCTGTCTCTCACAAAGTCTGTTCAAATGTGCTTGACATCTGTTATTCTAAATATCTCCATGACACCTACACCCTGGTTTTACAACAAAGAAAATGCTTGTTCTCAGTCCAAATAGAAAATGGGACCCTCTCAGTTAACTCTAAAGAACAGGAAAATCATGTATCTATATATACCAAAACATAATTAAACAAAATGATTTTTAGAGATTGTGGCTCCATGCCTATTTCTATTGCTACTCATAATGCCAAACAATGGAGCAAAAGGCAACAAGAAATTGCAGGAAGGAAATTCCTGCTGCCTCCAGCCAATAGTTAACATCTCCGCTCCACCCATAAGTGATAGTAATTGAATCATTATGGTATCCCACACTTGGAATATCAGTAAATGTGGGGCCAATAGTAATTTTCTAGTTTTTAAAAATAACATAAACTTTTTTGATCTGTAGAAATTATTAATCAGATCCTAACAAAGAAATTATCAGAATCACTCTGCTCAAAATTAATGCAACCATGTCCTCACTCTCTGCCTGTATTTCAAACAGAGATATCAGCCCTTGGATATCAGTCCTGTTAACAGCTATTCAGTATGGCAAGAAGAGGGTGACATTAGCAAAGTTGCTAATAGTAGGAGGGTAATATAAGCTAAACCTATCTTACTGTGATGCATGGAATTTGTCCATAAAAGGTATCCTTTTGTTGAAATGTTAGAAGTATTTTCTCAATTAAGTGAATAACTGTTAACTTTAATTTTGTTTGCAACAAAACTTTAAGAGATCAATATATAATACATACATATATATGTATACATTATTATACATACATATTTCTGTATTATATGTATATAGATCTCTTATAATATATAATACATATATGTATATTAATCTTTAAAGGAGAGAGTTCATTAGATACTTTTATTGAAATACAATTCCTTTAGGATCTTTCTAGACCAGAAAAATATTGGACACTTTCATGGCACTGGGAATATTCCAGAATTTCTGGGTATAAAGCATAAAATAGGAAATTCAAAAGGATTGGAATGGAGGGAGAAATAAGAACCATATTATGAAGTCTCTGGCACAGCTATCCAAGGAGTTGAGGTTCTTTCCTGTAGTCAACAGGCAGCCTCAGAATAATCTTGAGCAAGGTAATTATTTGATTGATTGTATTTATTAAAGATTTTTTTTGGGAGTGTGGGCAGATTTTAGTGGATAAGACTGAAACCAAAG
The DNA here is from genome assembly GCA_963573385.1 of Cacajao melanocephalus. Lineage (NCBI taxonomy): Eukaryota > Metazoa > Chordata > Mammalia > Primates > Pitheciidae > Cacajao > Cacajao melanocephalus. The sequence goes on from CAUYLG010015885.1 coordinate 43,398, forward strand.
GATTGTTTATAAAACCTTTTTCCATAGTTTACATGTGGCAGCTTTAACAACGGCACAGGCAGGTGAGTCAGCAAGTGGACATGGGACATATAGAAAAGGTAAGATGAAGATAAATTTATGACTGCATAGAGATGGGGTTTAAAATAGAAAATAATGTGAGGGGCATTCCTGTAGATGAAAAAACTAAACAGTTCTCTTCATCCAAATGCTCTCCCTACTATTACAGAAAATATTCAGTGATTGCTCACAATGCCTATTTCCCCTTTACACCCACAGGCAGACAGCACCTGCATGATTATTTATAAGCCTCCACATCTGGAGAACTAATTTGTTTGTGGACGGTTCCAGTTCCGCAGAGCAGTTAGCTATCACTCAGCTGCACCAAGTTCATTCAACCCTGATAATTAAATTAAATATCTACCAACATGAAAGAGACAGCAGAAACTTACCAACAATACCAAAAAGTTTTCCTGGTCCCTCAAGAAAGCTGCATTGCGTTATAATGGAAACTGATAACATATTCTGTAGCGGAGTGATTGTCAATTTAATATTCCACTCATTTTAATGTGTCTGTGGTGTAGTCTAGCAGAATATGGTTTCACAAGTGAAGTAACACTTTGGCGGCTCAATATAATAGGACTGACATTACTATAGAGTTCAATATTACATGGGCATAACCTTACTGAAGGAGATTTAATTACTTAAAATAGCAGAAGGCTGACACTATAACAATATCACTGCAAAGGTCTTTAGAAAGAAGTGCTTGAGTGTCATGGATGCTGATTTCCACAAATTCATTTATTTTATTATTTTTATTTCTGCATTCATTTTCTCTGTTAAGGACATCATCATCATTTTTTTGCACATTCTCCAAGTCTTAGAATCACTACTCCTCTTAAATATTTTTCTTTCTATTTCATTTAAAATAATGCACATGCATTTTAAAAATAATAATAAACAATCAAAAATAATCCATTTCCCATCCCTAGGTCATGAGATATGTCTCTTTCTCTCTCTACAAGTGAACACTATCCCAATCCATTGTCTATCCTTCCTGTGATAAGATAATCCTAAGAGCATGTGTATTTGTATGTGTGTGTGTGTGCATTTGTCTGTCAAATTCTGTGTCTTTTTACTATATTAGCATATTTAACTTACATTAATACACTTTCTTATTTAATGCATCTTGGAAAGCATTTCATGTGAGCCAGAATTGATTAATTATGCAACACATCTCCATGGATTTTACTGTAGAGATGCACCATGACTTATTTAATGAATGCTCTATTGATGGCTACTCAGGTTTACAGTCTGTTCTATACTGAATCATGTATTCTCAAAGCTTGTATTTTGAATCTCTAACCCCCTAAAAATTCAGTGCCTCAGAATGTGACTATATTTGGGAGATAGAGTCCTTAAAGGGTTAAGTTAAAATGAGGCCATTAGCGTGGGCTAGAATCCAATCTATCTAGACTCCTTCTCGAAGGAAGAGATTTGAACACAAAGAGCCACTAGGAGTGCCTGTGTACAGAGGAAGGACCATGGGAAGACACAGAGAAAAGGCACTGCCTGCAAGTCAAGGATAGCCTTAGAAGAAACCGTACCTATAAACACCTTGGTATTGGCCTTCCAGACTCTAGAAATGTGAGAAAATTAATTTCTGTTGCCACTAGTTGGTGATTTTGTTGTTGTTGTTATGAAAGCCTTTTTGCTATGTGTGTCAGTGTATTGATACACAATCTTTTGTCTTTACAACAAAACAGAAATTGGCCAGGCACGGTGGCTCACGCCCGTGATCTCAGCACTTTGGGAGGCCAAGGCGAGTGGATCACCTGAAGTCAGGAGTTGGAGACCGCCTGGCCCACATGGTAAACCTCTGTCTCCACTAAAAACACAAAAATTAGCCCAGCGTGCTTGTGCAGGCCTATAGTTCTAGCTACTCAGGATCAGGAGGCTGAGGCTGGAGAACTGATTGAACCCAGAGGCAGAGGTTGCAGTGACTGACATCGTGACATTGCACTCTAGCCTGGGGAAAAAGAGCAAGGCTCCATCTCAAAAAAAAAAAAAAAACACACACAAAAAAAACAAAACAAAACCAAACAAATAGAAAGTAGTAATCTAGATGATTACTACATTTATTTCTATAGAATATAGTCTGTCAAAATGAATGTTGATGCTTATCACACTTCCACTGAATAGGATTACTTTTGTACAAAAGATATCTTCTTTGGTTGAAATTTTATTTTTAAAATTTTGACTTAGTCTAAATATCTTTTCGTCTGCTTACAGCAACAACAAAAGTGGACATCCTCTTCCCAACTTCCTACTGAATCTTTATTTGTCTGCAAGGTTGTCTTTCAAAAACAAATTTGGAATTCTAATGTAGTCATAGCAGTCTTTATTTAGTGACATTAGAAATTTGTTTCATTTTTTTCTTATTTAGAAATGTATTTTCTGTTTATAATTTTGGAGCATTAGTTACAATTATCTTACTACTATTTTGATTTTTATTTAAAATAAATTCATGAACAATCTGATTATATTTGATAGAAGAATTGAAATACATATAAATACATGTATTATTCACATATATACATACATTATATATGCACATTTATATATAATATCTATTATACATGTTGTTATCTCAGGATATGAGTTTTTCCCTTGTTTTTCTCAGTCATTCTCTCTATTCCTGTTTGCTTATGATTTAGAATCAATTAGAGTCTATTTCTAAGTATCAAGTTCTACTTACAACTTACCCTGCAATTGTATATAATTTTTAGATTAACTTAAGGATAACTGACTTATTTAACATATTAAGTTTTACCCCAAAATAGTGATTAATTTTTTATAGACCCAACTGTTTTTTTGTCATCATATAGAGCTCACACATTTTAAAAGATTACTCATAGGTATATTACATTTTCATGAAAGATTAAATAGAATCTCTTCATTCTTACTCTATTTTTCTTTTTAAGAAAGTTGGATTTTTTATGGTAATTTTGCAGTTAATCATCTAATTCTGTTGGATTATCGGTATTCTTTTTTTTTAGTTGGTTCTCTTGGATTTATTAAATATGCCACTAAAAGTTAACTTTCTTCAATCTTGTCTCATTCTCTCTCTTTTTTCCCATTTCTTTTCAATTCATTATAGGTTCTGTACCATCTACTTTGTCTCACCTTAAATTTTGTAGCATCAATTTCTGTAACCTCCAATATTCTAGGACCCTTGTGTTTTTGTTCTTTCTAGAAAAGTTGCTTGCTGCCATTTAATAATCCCAAATCTCATCATCTAACAACAATATTGAATAAAAGAACCAGCAGATTTCTATTTTCTCCCCACACTGTACATGGGTGCAGAATACATTGGGGGCCTATCACTTCTACCAAATCTACAGGCAGATAAAAATGGGAAGAGGACAGTGTTTTCATTGGGTCAGGGTTGCTTAAACAGGGTTTAAAGAAATTCTCTTTGATCATTCCCTTATAGCTAAAATCTATTTCTGGGAAATTCAAAGGGCTCCATTAGTGGGATAGTCTATTTCGATGGTAAGCCACATTCTTAGCCAATGGTCTTTCTTGATCAAGCACAACTGAAAACTCCAAAAGGAAACATTAGGCAGTAAGCAACCTTGATTTTGTCTCCTTTCTCAACCTTTAAAGCACTGTCATTCCTCAGCTCTAAGAGGTTGTATGATCCAATTAGGCAAATTGAAAAAGACTGCTTTTATGCAAAAGCGTGAGAAAGTTAATTGAAATCAATCCAGGTTCAGTGAAAATGCTACAGACATCACTGATAATTTAGAGCAATTAAAAGATGTTGTCCTGAAGCAAGGCAGAAACATTAAGTTTAAAAGCCTGTTAAAAGAAAATTACTGAAAATATTTAAATGATATTATTCACCTAAGAAGGACTAGGGACATCTAAACCAATTAGAAATCATAAGGCATTTCATTAGTCACAAGCTGTGTTCTTAAATCTATTGAGATGAGAATTTTTCACCTTGTATTGTTTGTTATTGCAAAGTAATCTGTTAAAAACAAAGCATTAACCCCAGTTTTGAGAACATTCTTCATGAAAATAGCTGTTGCAGCTCCATGATTAGATAAAAGTTTCTCCATCTATAAAATAAGAGTGTTTTAATTAGAACAATGGCTTGAAAGCTTTATTATTCAAAGATCTAAATGTTCTAGGAGATGCCTGGGTGTGGTGCTCACCCCAGCACTTTGGGAATTTTGCATGATACTACTATACCAGCAATGCTGTTGAAAGCTAGAATTTTGGGAGGTCGGGGCAGGAGGATTGCTTGAGGCCAGGAGTTCAGTTTCACCGTGGGAAGCTAAGGGAGACCCCATCTCTACAAAAATAAAATAAAATAAAAATTAGCCAGGCATAGAGGTGCATGCCTGTTGTCCTAGCTACTCAGGAGGCTAAGAGAGGAGGATTGCTTGAGTGTAGGAAGTTGAGGCTGCAGTGAGCTACGACTGTGCCATTGAACTCCAAAACAAATAAATAAATGCTCTAGGAGATGATTGGCCAGTATATTAGGCAGGATGAAGATGGTGCAAAGAGCAAAGGAATAAACTGTTAGAACTCTCGAATACTCATGACTAAAACAAGAACATCTCTGTTCCATTATATTGAATGTACATGGAAAACAGAGACACCATATTTCTGGTTCATCTTGGCACTGTTTACCTTGGCCATAACATAAATCATCATCCATTCATTTTTTTTTCCCCGGAGGCTAGATACAGCCTTTGAATCCTGCTTAACAAAGTGATACAAGAAACTAGTCCCAAATGATCAGAGGTGGCACAACAGATGAAACATTGGCAAATCTCTTACATAAGATTTTGCTTAGAAAATGATTCCTTTGTAGAATAAATACATAGGAAAAAATAAAGATTTTGTATTAAAAATAAACAAAACTGCTATACTAATCACTTAAAATCTTTCTACAGCCTTGATTCTTGTTTATATTCTTTAACTCTCAGGAATACTAGCCCCTTTATTTGTTTATAGACCCACCATTGCTCCTCCCTACTCTCACTAAGTCATTGTCTAAAGTGTTACCTGGTCATATAATTCGGCTGAAATGGCCTCTTTTCTGGCCACGGAATATAAAAACCACCATTGCAGAATTGTAACTGAGACAGTGGCAGAGATCTGACCTGGCCAACTTCATCTTCTTTCTGATCACCGAAAAAGTTTGCCTTTTCCCAAAGCAAACCCCTTCTTATCTGGGGACTAGACTGCCTTTGTAGGACTAACGAATTAGACGTAAGATTAGAAATTATGGTTTGGGAATCATGCAGCTAAAGGCTACAAGATTCTTACCCTCCCTCCCCAGATTGCTCCTGGGGATAACATCACTATCGTAAAACAAAAGATCAGTGAATTCGATGTTTTGCAGATCCTGCACTTGATGGATCAGCTTCCACCACCCAGATTGATAAACTGGCTCTTCTGATCTTGCGACCCCCTTCCAGGGACTGACTCACCACAAGAGGACAGCTTGGACTCCCTATAATTTCATCTCCAATCCAACCAATTGACACTCCTCCACTCATTGTCCCCACTCCCCGCCAAAATGACCTTAAAAACTCATCACCCAATGCTGAGGGAGGCTGATATTTGGGTAATAATAAAACTCCAGTCTCCCCAACAGCCAGCTCTGCATGAATTACTATTTCTCTATTGCAATTTCCCTGTCTTAATAATTTGACTGTTTACTAAGAGGGCAAGGTGAACTCATTGGGTAGTTTCAAATATAGGTGGCCAACTTAGAGGGATTTTGGAAATTCTCCTTGTTCTGACCATAAAACAACAGCTCACTATCAATGCTAAAGCCTTGGGTTCCTTAAAACACACATATTTCCCTTAATGTTAAATGCCTCATGGAATCTCTCTTGCCACCTTAACTTTTACATGCTAGAAAATTTCTGTCTGGAGTCTCTGTGCCCTTCACCCACCCCCCCCCCAAAATCGTATACCTTCCTAATCATTTTCTTTTTAAACCTAAATAACTTTGTTTTATCTCTGAAATACCTTGCTTTGACCCTCCACTCCAATGCTTTTTGGATCATCCTTTCTTTTGTTAAGAACATTCCACCCAGAGAGCACTCACCTTGGAGCCCTTATTACCAGTGTGTGTGTTCAGTCATTTTGGTTTATGTTTCATTGTTTTGTTTCATTTTTCCATCTACTTCTTTCACTGATCAGTAGAACTATTGATAGGAAAGGCAGTTACAGATCTATAAATTTTTCCCCAGGTTCTTGCCTACTAAAAAGAAAATGGTAAATACACGTATGCATGCAAGCATGTAACAATGAACTGTGTAGTGCAAAAAATAGAATGAGAAACCCATAGATCCAAAGTCTTCACTGAACTATTTACAAATAAGCCAAAAAGAAACTTCTAAATTTTGGGTTACTCCTTCAATAGGTCACCAGGATAATGCTTATCCCTGTTGGTTTTGTGGAACAGAAAATGAACGGCTGCTGGATGTGATTACGTTGTCTAGCTCTTGATAGAATCTGAGTGACTAAGTAGAGACTAACCTTCTTAGGTAATACATGCTGCTTAGATTTCAATTTGCACTGCCACCAACAGACATTTATTAAAAGCCTATCATGTGCTAGGAACTGGAATATGTCCACCTCTACCTATACAGTATTTTATTGTTAATACACCAATTTTATGTCCATTACCTTAGAACAGTTTTCATAAGCCTCAAAGCTGTCAGGAGGAAAGAACATGAGGTTTCTTTTCAGGTAAGGAGAGTAAGTTCAAGAGAGGGGAAGAGATTTGCCTTAGACCTATAAAATGAATAAAAGTTAAGCTTTGCCCTCAAGGAACATCAACTCTACTGGAAGATCCAGATACGTAAACTGAAAATACAAATTTAGTGTGATAAATGATAGTAAATGCCAGGAAAATTGTGGTGAATAGCAGGAAATTAATCCATTCTAGAGTTAAGAAAATGTTTCTTAGAATTTAAAATGGCCTTCTGAGTGGGCTCTCAGAAACCATTAGAAGTTAGCCAGGGGAGCATTTGTATCAGGAATATAGAAGACTAAAGAGCAATGTTTCAATTGTTGGAAGCAAAAGAAAACTATTCTATTTAAGCAAATTCCCTTAGGTCAATGGACCTAACACCTAAGTTGAGACTGCAGCTCAGTAGTAGGTGCAATAAGATAAATAACTTTTTTTTTTTTTTTTTTTTTTTTTTGCCAAGCTCTAGTCGGACTTCATCTTGTGTGAAGATATCATTAGCAGTATGAAGAGCACCCAGGAGCAGGATAAATAATTGTAAGACCACCAAGTGCAATAATCTCAGCAAGAAATTACAGTTATCTTCTTTAGTCTCATGAAAATGAAAATAAAGTTGTTTTGCTGTTTATGTAAAGAGAATTTGTCCTTAATTGAAAAGGGACAGTCAGATAAAATTTCCTTAAGAAAAAATAAAAATTTCACAGTGAATGAGAGGAGGGAATATACATATATACTGCACAGGGAAAGGCTGAGACTTGGAGGAAAATATATCAGAAGCTATATCAGGAATACAGATATATAGAATATATATCAGTACACATATATATGAAGTTAATTTTATATAAAAGAGTCAAATTCATGCTTATCCATGCTAACACAATAATTTTGGCAACATACTGCTGAAAAATTCCATCATTTAATTAAGGACTTTACCTTGTTGAAGGTATTCCTCTTGTTTACATACTCAGTTCATGTAATTTTCCATGTGTGGGGTGGGGAATGGTGGTGTGAATTCAAAGCATGCAGAGAAGTAATCGAGTCATGGATTGGGGGGAAACTTTAGACAGTATTAAGTTAAATCCTCAACTTTAACTAATATGAAACCGAACATTCAGAGAGGTAACGTGGTTCCAGTGCCATCATAAAACTTTTGATTCTTTAACAAGAATTTTCATACAGCTTCTTCATATGACAGTGAGTGAAGTATGAGAAACTTATTTTAAGGGCTCCCAAAGCCTCAGGACCTCTTTGAAATATCTCCATATTTATCAGTTTAAACTAAGTTATGTAATAGTAACAGACAGTAAACCATCAGTGATTGAAAACAGAAATGGCTATTTCTTGTTCATTTTATGATATGTGGGTAGGAGGCTCAGCTCCTCGTTATGTTTGATCTGCCTTTGAGTGGGAGCCCTCTCTTAAATACTTTCACCTGAAGGAGCTCCATATGATATCCACTCATGTTCTGTTGATAAGAGGATGTCCATGATCACGTCTGAATTAGAGACATATAGTCTTCTCCTGGGGCTGGAAACAGGAGAACTGGAGAAGAGTGAATGCGTCTGAGTAGCATAAACTCAGCATGACTTCCTTGGAAATTGTCTTCAAATCTTATATCACATCAGAATAAGATTGTGGTACCCAGAGTTGGCAAAACTAAGTGAATAATTTATCCTGTAGAATTCCTTAATAGGTATTTTTATTTGTGTGCATTCTCTTGAACCATAGAAGTGTTCATGGAAAGAGAGTTGTAGAATAACAGAAAGAGAACTGATGACTAATTTACATTCCCAAGAACCATGCCGTAGTTACCTGAGATCCAGATGACTCTGGAAGTGATGAGGTTAAATAGAGGATATAAGTTAAAATGCCTGGGGTCCTTTTAATATTTCCTGACAAAGATGGAAATGAAAACCGAGTGTCTGTCCTGGGCTTCCCACAAGGAGGACACCAAAACAATACTTCACACACACAGTTCCTTGATGTATTTGACTGGTGAGAGCAAATAAAAAATGACAAGAGCTCCTGATATATTTTTTGAGGACTGAAGCAGGTGGGGAATATGATGTAGGAGATGGCAGGTATGCACTCCAGGTAGTTGTCACTGAAAGAGCCTGAGGGCTCAAGGCATGATAGGAATGAGGAAGATGACCATCAAGACAGATATTTATTTTAAAGAAAGGAAGGGCGATATAAGAAAAGAGCAGACACCTGCCACAGAAGGCACATTAGTAATCGCCCAGAGCGGCCTCATTCACATTACCAGCCTCTGGATACTTTTTATTACTTTGTGCTCTCTAATTTTGCCATTTGGATCTCATTTCCATCCCTAATTATTCTCTGAATTTTTCCACCAAATTCTGCAAGCCTGGTTCAAACTTTAAAAAGATTAAACTCTTTCTCTATTATCAAAGCCAAAGGCCAAAGCATTCTGACAAATGAAATAACACAGGTATCTAGGTGTAGATTTGTAACTACAACTAATCTGTCTTATTAATATCCATTCAATTTAACTTTTACTGTGGGCTGAGCATTGAGTTAAAATTAAAAAAAGAGAGAGAGAAAAACATAGATAGATATTCCACCAATTAGCCTGACCAGAAATTCTGGGAGCCTCTGTCAACTCTTTTCTTCCCCAGAGAGAAGCAAGTAGCTTTCCTGTTTTCTTTGTTCACTTACTTCATGCTGAGCAGGAGGACCAATGGTATTTGCCAGCCCAAGCCACTACCTTCATTCTTCCCAAGGATACCAGACTCTATCATACCCATCGGAGCACCAACTGGCAAAACAGAGGCCAGTTTTCAGGGGAGCTGTCTTGGAAAATGTGAGATGACATATATAGAAACCAGCCCCTTCCCTGGTCTGGGTGAAGCTGGGACCTGGGGGATCTCCTCCTGATCTTATGATGCTTATTGGGGTCAGGATTTCTGGGTGTGAAAAATCTCACTTTCTCCTTTGATGAGTTTGGTTTTATTCTCCTAGTGTGCAAGAACTCTTCAACTTGTTTCTGATTTCTCATAGAAGGAATTGTTGCTGAATTGGTGTGCTGTTGGTGGGGAGAGAGATTCCAGGGCTTCTGACTCTATCTTGCTGACATTACAACTGGTGACACAGAAATGAAAAGGACTCATATTATGAGCAATTACACAGCAATAAACGGGATAACACAGAAGTAATGGACAAGTTCCTAAAACTATACACATTACCAGGACTAAATCATGACAAAATAGAAAGTTTGAACAAATCTATCAATAGTATGGAGATTGACCCAGTAATCAAAAACCTCCCAACAAAGAAAACCTAAGGACCAGATAGCTTCACTGATGAATTCTACCAAACATTAAAAAATAAAATAAAATTAATGCCAGTACTTCTCAAACTCTTTTGAAATATTTGAAGAGGAAGGGCACATCTAAACTCATTAAGCTGATACCAAAGGCAGATAGAGACACCAAGAGAAAAGAAAGCTACAAGCCAGTATCTCTGATGAATATATGCAAAAATATTCGATAAAATGCTAGAAAACTGAATCCAAGAATCATACAACATAACCAAGTGGGATTTATTTCTGAGATGCAAGGATGATGAAAATATGGAAATCAATTAACGTAATACACCACATTAACGGAATAGAGGATCAAAAATTACATCATTTCAATAGATGCAGAAAAAGAGTTTGACAAAATCAAACACTCTTTAATTATAAAAACTCTCAACAAACTAGAAATAGAAAGACATGATCTCAAAATAGCAAAGGCCACATATGAAAATCTTACAGCTAACACCATAATCAACTGCAAAAAACTGAAACTTTTTTTTTTTTTTTTTTTTGCCTAAAGTCAGGAGCAAGGCAAGGAAGCCCAATCTCACCACTTCTAGTCAATGTAGTATTATCAGTCTTCACTGAAGCAAAAGCAATTAGGAAGGAAAAGAAACAAACTTGACGCAAATCAAAAAGGAAGAAATAAAATTGTCCATCTTTGCAGACAACAAGATTTTTATATGGAAAATCCTTAAGACTCCATTTAAGAAATAATGAGCAATTTTGGTAAAGTTGCAAGATACAAAATCAACATACAAAAATCAGTTGTTTCTGTACAGTAACAATGCACTGTCTATAATCCAATGACCTCCCACCAGGTCCCTCCCTGGACACATGGGGATTATGGGGATGATAATTCGAGATGAGATTTGAAAGGGGACACAGAGCCAAACCATATCAGAGGTAAAACAAAGATGTGTACATGGAAAACTACAAAATATTAATGAAAAAATTTTAAAAAGCCCACACCAAATGGAAAGCCCTTCCATGTCGATGGATTGGAAGATATAATATTGTTAACATGTTCATGCTATGGAAAATGATCTACAAATTCAGTGCAGTCTCTCTCAAAACCACAATGTCATTTTTCACAGAAATAGAAAATAAAATTCTAAAATTCCTATGAAACCATGAAAGATCAAAATACCCAAATCATTTTTGAAAAAGAAGAACAAAGCTAGGAGCATCAAATTTCCTGATTTCCAACTATATTACAAAGTTGCATTAATAAAAAGAGAATGGTAGTAGCATAAAGACAGACAGACAGACTGGTGGAAAAGAGTGTGGAGCCCAGAAATAAGTTCATGTATTTACAGTCAACTGTTCTCTGATTGTTGTACTGGATCAAGCATAGAAAGTCAACATCAAGACAAAAGTATGCCAAACTGCAGGGTCTTTATTGCCAGAGGCAACGGAGGACTCATGTCTCTCCAACCCATGGCCCTGAAAGGAGGGTGTCAAGACCTTTTATACCGGTAAACTACCTCGTGGGTGAGGGTGAGGGGGGGCAGTGGGGGTGAGGGGCTTCAGACATTCTGAGGGCCAGTGGATTGTGTAAATCACCTCCTGGGTGGAGATGAAGGTGAGGGGCTCCGGACATTCCGAGGGCCAGGGGACTTTGGACATTCCGATTGTTACTTAAGTGGTCCACAGAAGTCAAGATAAGCGTTAGTTTACACAATGTCCCGGTAGGGTGGAAATTACAGACCTTAATTACTTATTACAAGTCACAGGGGTCAAGATGGCGTGGGTTTGGACTACTTGCCTGTCACATTAGGGGTTACAGAGAGCAGTTTCAACAGAAAGCCGAGGTATAGTTGAGGTATGCAGTTTTATGGGGCTTTTACCGTGTCACATTCCCCCCTTGTTTTATTTACAGGAATTAAATCATTAATTCCTCCAGTAGGTTAGTATTGTTTGTTCTAAGCAGGGTTTGTTATAGGAATTTACAGTACGGATTAGGGTGGTGAGGGTCTTGACCGCAAAGAGTGCACAAGTCTTAGCTTTAGTGAATCAGGGGATGAGTGTTTGACACTCTATTGTCCTTCCCGTGGGGCAGTCTTGACATGGGGGTGATGAGTTAGTCCGTCCACCTTGAGTGCAGTGGGTGTCATCAGAATAACTGTGTAGGGTCCCTTCCAACGAGGGGTGAGGCGGGAGGTGGCAAATCTTTTAACAAGGACAGAGTCTCTGGGCTGGAAGGGGTGTGTCAGCTGGTCTGCAAGGTCTAATGGGGTGAGACGGGTGTACTTAATGAGCTGGTGTATGTGGGATTGAACAGACTGGAGTGCCTATAAGGACTTAAGGAGTGTATAGTTATGGACTTAAGCATGCATGGTATCTGCGGGTCTGGGGAGTAAGGGAGGGGGCCTGTCAAACATAATTTTAAAAGGGGAGAAGCCTTTTCGGTAGGGGGTGCATCGGACTCCGAGGAGGACAAAAGGAAGCAGGCTGACCCAGTTTTCACCAGTTTCTAAGATAAACTTTGTCAGGGTTTCTTTCAGGGTCTGGTTCATTCATTCAGCTTGCCCTGAACTCTGGGAATGATAGGCACAGTGTGATTTCCAGGATATACCCAGGGCCTTGGCTAGGCCCTGAGAAATTTGTACAGTAAAGGCAGGCCCATTGGCTGACGCCAGCATTAGAGGGAGGCCAAACCAAGGAACAAAGTCCTGTAATAGTTTTGTTGTGACCACCAAAGCAGTCTCAGACCTAGTGGGGAAGGCTTCGACCCATCCAGAGAATGTATCTATAAACACCAGGAGGTATTTATAGCCATTTGCTGGGGGTTTTATTTCATTGAAATTTATTTTCCAGTGCTCTCCAGGGCTAGTCCCTCTGAGTCTTACTCCTACCTGGCTTGACCTATTCCCTCCTGGATTTACTTGGGCACATACATCACACCTAGTAGTAATTTCCTTAATAAGTTCATGTAAGTGGGGAATGTAGTATTTGGCTTTTAGCAGCTCAGTTAGTTTGGTCTGTCCTAGGTGAGTGGCCTGGTGTGTGTCTTTAACTAGGGCCCATCCTAGAGCCTCGGGGACCACATTCCTTGTGTCTGGCAGAATTCACCATTTTGTGGAATCTTGTGTGCCCCCTTGTTCTTTAGCAAAGTTTTCTTCATCAGGTGAGTACGTTGGGGTGGGGGGCCGGGTTGGGGCCAGCAGAGTTACAAGAAGAGTCAGAGGTTTTACTGGTACCAAGGCTGCCTGTCTGGCTTGTAGGTCATCCGCCCTATTTCCCCTTGCCTCTGGTGAATCTCCCTTCTGGCGTCCTTTGCAGTGTATTAATGCCACTGCCTTGGGCTTCCATATAGCCTCTAGTAGGGCTAGGCTTTCTTCTTTATTTTTGACGGCTTTTCCCTCTGAGGTAAGTAGTCCTCTTTCTTTATAAATGGCTCCATGTACATGAGCCGTAGCAAAGGCATCCATGTAGATGTTAACAGTTTTTCCCTCCACCCAGTCTAAGGCCCTTGTCAGAGTTATGAGTTCTGCCTTCTGGGCCGAGGTTCCATGAAGAAGGGCCTGGGCCCAAATAACCCTATTAAGAGTGACAATGGCTGCCCTGGCGTACCTGACTCCGTTGACCATGAAACTGCTGCCATCCGTATACAGTATCTCCTCTGGGTTCTGTAGGGGGACGTCGGTGAGGGCAGGTGGAGCGGCATGGAGGACGTCTATTGTCTATTGGCAATCATGTATGGGCTTCTCTGACTCGCTATTAGGTAGCAGCATGGCGGGATTTAAAACTGTAGCCTTTAAAAACTTTATGCGGGGCTGGTCCAAAAGTAAGGCCTGATACTGAACTATGAGGGCATTTGACATCCATTTTCCTGGAGTTCCATGGAGTAGTGACTCCACCGCGTAGGGTGTCACTAAGTTTAACTCCTGCCCCGAGGTTAGTTTGTCCACCTCCTTGACTAACAGAGCTGTAGCTGCCACCGACCTCAGACAAGCTGGCCACACAGAGGCTACAGGATCAAGTCTTTTTGAAAGGTAGGCAACTGGCCGGGACCATGGTCCCAATGTCTGGGTGAGCACCCCCTTAGCGACTCCCTGTTTTTCATGCACAAACAACCAGAAGGGTTTAGAGATGTCTGGCAAGGCCAAGGCTGGGGCTGTAGTCAGGGCAGTCTTGAGCTTGTCAAAAGCCCGTTGCTCTATCTCTGTCCAAGTCAAGGGCTGATTTCCTCCAGTGCAGGCATACAGGGGCTTGGCTACCTAGGTGAAACCAAAAATCCATCGCCTGCAGTACTATACTGCCCCAAGGAATTCTTTAACTTGGAGTTTCATGGTGGGGGTGGGTATTTGCAGCACTCGGCTGGGTGTCAGTGCCTGGTTGCCCTTCTCTATGATATAGCCCAGGTAAGTAACTTTCTGTTGGCAGAGTTGGGCCTTTTTAGCTGAGATCCGGTAACCCAAAGTCTGTAGGGTCTTTAATAATGACTGAGTGGTCTCTTTACAGGCCTCCTGGGTTTTTGTAGCCAAAAGTAAGTCATCTACATATTGGAGTAGGGTACACTTGGGGAACTCAGCTTGGAAGGTGGTAAGATCTTGGCTAAGTGCCTCATTAAACAGCATGGGGGAGTTTTTGAACCCCTGAGGCAGTCTTGTCCAAGTGAGTTGCCCCAAGACCCCAGTATCGGGGTCAGTCTGTTTAAAAGCAAATATGGACTGGCTAACAGGGGCCAGTGGGATGCAAAAGAATGTATCCTTGAGATCCAAGACAGTGTAATGGTGCTGTTCTGGGCCCAAGGGACTTAGGAGGGTATATGGATTTGGAACCCTAGGGTGGACAGTTTCCACTCGTTTGTTTACCTCCCTTAAGTTCTGTATAGGCTGATAGTCCTTTGTGTCTGGTTTTAAGATGGGGTGCAAGAGGGTATTCCAGGGGGACTCAAAGGTAGTAAGGATCCCTCCTTTTAGGAGTCTGGTTATATGTGGAACAATTCCCCATCTGGCTTCCTGGCTCATGGGATATTGTCATACCTGGACTGGAGTTGCCATTGCCAATAGCTGGACCACGTGGAGGAGGTCTGGTGTTGGTAGTTGATCTGCCTCTGAGGATAAAGCTTCCTGCAAGAGATACTTGTCTGACAGAGCACAGGTGATGAGTATTTACTGAGGTGGCCCTGATGCCAAGGGAGGAGGAATTGAGAGGCAAGCCTGACTCTCACAGAAAGAAATATTTGCTTGAAGTTTGTGAAGAAAGTCCCGTCCCAGGAGTGGGTACGGACACTCTGGAATAACTAAGAAGGAGTGGGTGATGGTGCCGTTCCCCAGATCAGTGAGTCAGCTGGTGGTCCAAGGGCTTGTTATGGTTTTTCCTGTAGTCCCTGGATAATTGTTTTTTACTGGATAGTGGTCCCAGAGGCTAAGGACCGAGTGGGCCACCTCAGTGTCAACTAAGAAGCTAACAGGTTTGTCCCCAACTCTTAAAGTGACCTTATGCTCCTGGAGGCTTAGAAAACAAGTGCCCCAGCCTCGTCAATTCTGACCTTCTAAATTGAGGATAGCCCTTGGTGGCTTTTCCTGAGCGGTTACTCTTTTTCTCTCTGGGCACTTATTCTTTCTAATATTTCTCTTCTTTACAGTACGCACACTGGTTTCTTCCTAACGGGGGCCAAGGACCCCGGGGGCCCTTTTACAAGGCCCCCTGCCCTCATGGAATGACTCTTGTCTTCTGAAGGGCTGCTATTACTGCCTTAGTAACCATTTTTGTCTTGTATGGCTCCAGGAGCATCCCTGTTATTGAAAACCTTCTGGGCAATTTCCAGCAGTTGGGTCCAATTCATTCCCTGGAATCCATCTAGTTTTTGTAACTTTTTCTGATATCTGGGGCTGACTGAGAGACAAAGGCTAAGTTAATGGCCCATTCATTTTCTGGGGCCTCAGGGTCTACAGGAGTATAGGTACGGTACGCCTCTTGTAGGTGTTCCAGGAAAGCAGCCAGCTACTCCTGCAGACCCTGAGTCACTGTTCCAACCTTGGAGAGGTTGACGGGCCTCCTAGCCACCCCCTTAACCCCTGCTAAAAGATACTCGTGAAAGGTGTTCTGAGCCTGGTGACCCCCCAAGGTGTTGGGGTCCCATTGGAGTTGGGTAGAGGGAAAAACCTTTTCAATTCAGTCCCGGTTTTTTTTTTTTTTTTCTACTGCTCCTCTCCCTGGACCTATGATGGCTTTCAGGGCTTCCTGTCTAATTTTTCGTCTTTCCTCTGTGGTGAACAGAATCAGTAATAATTGTTGACAGTCATCCCAAGTGGGGCGATGAGTCTGGAGTACAGATTTTAAGAGGCCTGTCAAAGCCTGGGGCTTCTCAGAGAACGGGAGATGTTGAGCCTTCTGACAGAACTTACTCCATTGTAAAACCCCGCTGCTGCCTTAAGTTCCCCAGCCTCCCAGCACGACCCCCTCCCAGGGAACTTTCCATCTTAGCAGGTTCCTAACCCTCCCCCTCTTGCCATCTTAGCAGTTCCCCAGCACGACCCCCTCCTGGGAACTATTAAACCCAGCAGTTCCCCACCCCCTCCCCTCCTGCACAGCCCCTCACACTGGATGTGTCTGCCTGCTTGCAGGCCATAAAAATCCCCTTGGCCACACCACGGGTGCTGCGTGCCAATTTTGGGTGCAGCCCAGCAGCTTTTCCCTTGCTTTTAATAAAGTTTGTTCCAGCACTTGGTTTTTCGGCTCTCTCTTTAATTTCTGTCACCTTCCAGTTATATAAGTCACTTGGCGAGAAGGGGATGTGAACAAAGAATGGGCGACCCCGATTGTCTTCTTCCGTTGGGGGTGCCTCTCGGAGAGGAAGGACCACCGGTGGGTGTGGAGCCCCGCTGCAGGTGAGCAGGGAGGACAAGGTTTGGTTACTGGTACTGTCCAGGGGGGTGCTGAGGCCCTGGTTCAGAGGGCCTTGAGTAGGGTGGAGGTAATTCCTGATCCTCCGCTGGGGCGGGGAGAATGGCTGACCCAGAAGGGGCTTTCTTTGGGCTGGCTAACATGACCTGAAGTCTAGCCTGTTTTATGCAGTGTTTTAGCCACGGAGGGGGTTGTTGGACTAAATCCAACCATTAGTTAATGTACGGAAACTGTTCAGGGTGTCCAGGAGTTCCTGCGACCATTTTCCATACAGTCTGGATAATTTTTTGAGTCGTAGGTCCCAGTGTCAGGCCGCCCAATTCCAAAAGACTGCCATTCTAGTTTACATAAAGAGCAGAGTTTTCCAGGGGTTAATTTTACCCCATATTGGCCTGAAAACCCAACCTTGAAGTTGGCCGTCATGCATTGGAGGGGGCTAAGGCCAGGAGCTAGACGACCCCATTTGGTTTTTCCTTTAGCTTTTGAATTTCCCAAGAGATTTCACTAATTTCAGACTGGCTTCACTGAGGATTTGAACCAACAACCTTGCAGTTGCAGGCCCTATACCTTAACTACTGTGCTAACAGGTCACGTGCATTGCAAAGAGTCAGAAAGCTTTCTGCCGTATTTTTGGATTCAAATACTGCACCCTGAGGTGGTGCGGCCTGCCCGAAAGCCGGGCGGGGCTGCCGGCTGGCAGAGAAAAAGAAAAAAACGCCTTTCGCGTCAGTTTAAAACTGAGCTCGCAGCCGCTTGGCGGGCTGCGAGTTCCCCGCCCCTGCAGCTTTTGGTCACCTTGACAAAGGGACCCTAAAAAGCATTAAATTCCTCTCTCCCTATCTCTCTCTGTTTTCACTCTCTCTCTTTTTTTTTCTTTGTCTCTCGTCTCTCCTCTTCCCCTCCCCTACTTTCTTGTCTCTCTTCCTCTGTCTCTCTCCTTTCTCTCTTCTACTTTCTCTCTTTGTCTCTGTCTACTCTCTCCTCTTCCCCTCCCCTACTTTCTTTTCTCTCTTTCTCTTCTTTGTCTCTTTTTCTTTTGACAGAAGAGACAATTACTCCTTTTTTACCCTAAACAGGCAAAGAAGGCTGGTCGTGTCTTATTTAAAGTTTGATTTCCTAAGACAGAGAATAAAAACTACACCCAAGTCGTCAAGGGGCAGAATTTTTTCTCGGACATGAAAAAAACAAAGAATGAGCCCTCAATGGTAGAATAACAAGAAGAAAAGGAAAGAGAACAGAATTATTTCTAGGGGTGTAAACTCAATTAGAGTTCCTTGAAGTCAGTGGTCACTTAGCCAATGGAGAATATTATCCACCTCAAGAGTAACAGGTCTAAACCACTGTATATCAGCCAACAGGAGTCTAACAAAACTGGTGAATCTACAATACAGACAGAACCACATATAGGATTGACAAACCAAGGACGGGTGCCCCCCAGATGGGGACCAGTCTGATGCTTGCCCGGCCACGTCCCCGGAGGGATATTTCAGAGCGTCTTGGCTAAGGTGTACCCGTATCAACCCCTGGCCTGGTCACCTCAGAATTTTTAGTCCTGAGATGAATCACCGTTATGCCTCATGACGTCCCCGTGGAACCGCGGGTGGAAGGCCCACACAAGCCCCATAGCCTTCCAACCGTGGGACTACATATATACACACTCATTCTCTCACTCACACCGAGGTTATGGAAAATGACCTAAAACTAAATTACCTGAGCCTCCAGTGAGGTAACCCAAGCCTCCAGTGAGGCAACCCGAGCATCCCGCGAGGCAACCGGAGACTCCCGCGAGGCAACCGGAGACTCCCGCGAGGCAACCGGAGACTCCCGCGAGGCAACCGGAGACTCCCGCGAGGTAATCCGAGCCTCCCGCGAGGTAATCCGAGTCTCCCGCGAGGCGACCCGAGCCTCCCGCGAGGCGACCCGAGCCTCTAGTGAGGTAATCTGAGTCTCCAGTGACGTCTCACGGTAGGCTTGCCTGGTCAGAGTTGCAATGACCACGTCCGGTCCCCCGACTCAGGCCCCCCTGACGGACCAGTCCCCTGATTTCCAGACCTGACTTACCTCCGGAGATTCCTGGGACCCTGAGGAATTTCAGGTGAATGTCGGCAGGGTAGTCTCTTGTCCTCCATGGGGCCAGAACTCTGGGGCCCTGAAACGTCTCAGGAGGTGCCTCCCCTAGAGATCCCTGAGGTGGGAGCGGCTGCCCAGGCCAGACTCTGAGACGGCTTTTGTCTGGTGATGGACAAAGATAAATCTCAGTGGGACCTCCAAAATGTTGTACTGGAGCGAGCGTAGAAAGTCAACATCAAGACAAAAGTATGTCAAATTGCAGGGTCTTTGTTGCCGGTGGCAATGGAGGAATCGCGTCTCTCCAACCCATGGCCCCGAAAGGAGGGTGTCAAGACCTTTTATACCCATAAACCACTTCGGGGGTGAGGGTGGGGGGGGAGTAGCGGTGAGGGGTTTCACACATTCCGAGGGCCAGTGGATTCTGTAAATCACCTCCTGGGTGGAGATGAGGGTGAGGGGCTCTGGACATTCCAAGGGCCAGGGGACTTTGGACATTCCGATTGTTACTCAAGTGGTCCACAGAAGTCAAGATAAGAGTTAGTTTACACAGTGTCTGGGTAGGGTAGAAATTACAGACCTTAATTACTTATTACAAGTCGTAGGGGCCAAGATGGCGTGGATTTGGACTGCTTGCCTGTCACATTAGGGGTTATAGAGAGCAGTTTCAACAGAAAGCCGTGGTATGGTTGAGGTATGCAGTTTTATGAGGCTTTTACCATGTCACATGATAAAGGGTCCAAGAACACCCAATGAGGAAATAATAGTCTTTTCAATATAATGGTTTTGGGAAAACTGGATATCCACATGTAAAGGAATGGAATTAGACCCTTATCTTGTATCATAAACAAAAATCAACTGAAATGAATTAAAGATTTAAATATAAGAACTGAAACTGTAAAACCTCTAGAAGAAAACATAAGGGAAAACTTCAAGATGTTGGTTTTAGCAATGATTTTGTGAATAAGACACCAAGAACCCCTAGGATAAAAACAAAAATAAACAAGTAAAATGACAACAAACTGAAAAGTTCTGGACAGCAAAAGAAACAAACAATAATAGAGTGAAAGACAACCTACAGAAAGGGAGAAAATATTTGTAAATTGCTCATCTGATAACAGGTTTTCCTCTGCAATATATAAGGGAGTCCTACAACTGAATAGTAAAAAAATCCAGTAACTTAAATAAAAGTGGAATAGGCACTTTGAAAAGACACTTCTTCAAAGAAGGCATGGATGTATTTATATATCACCATGAAGGCTATAAATTCCATGAAGGATGAGATCAAAAACCACTATCTAAAACACTTAATATGACTGGGACTTAGCATTCAATGAATACTTTATGAATGAATGAATGATTAAATTAATAAGAATATTACAGTGGGCAAATATAAAACAGCTCCCCAGGAAAGATGTTCTTAGTGCATTGCTCCACACTGGGATTTGAAGCCAGGCTGCACAAACTTGGCTTTGCAATCCCCAGAAATACTTTCTGCCTGTGCCTGGCAGCACCCCCAATCCTTTGCAGAAAATGCTTCATGACCCCCAGTATTCTGATCTGGCATACTGACAGCCCCAGATTTAAATCAATAAAATTTTCCAGCTATACTAACAGTTGAAGACTGAAGAAAAGTCAATTTTATTGCTGAAAATTTAAGCTTCATAATGAGGTAAAAACCTGATGTTGTGGATGATGTGTTCACTTAACCTCTGCTAAGGGCAAAAAAAAAAAAAAAAGTAATTTATTGATTTTGATTTTCTAATAAAAAATTATGTCACCTTTTCATAGGCAACTTATTATCAGATGCTGGAGTCTTGGGCCTCATAACAAAGATTATGGTTAAAATATATCAAAAAGAGAATTTCAATATAAAAATCAATAAAATTATTTAAAAAGTATAATGAATCAAGATCAAAAGCAATTTCTTCTTGGGACATTGTAATAACATTTATTTAAAAAAAAAAAAACCTCAACTCATTTTCTGATCCTGAACAAAGTAGTAGAATAACAGTGTTAGAAAAACTAACAAAACAAATATAATAGTAAATAATGACAACAGTAATAATAACAGCTTCCACTTATTGAGCATTCATTGCACACCAGGTGCTGGGATGGAAGCTCAGATTACTACAGAGAATAAATTACACTTAAATTCTAATACATTCTAAGAAGGAAACTTGACTTTTTAAACATAAATTATCATATTTAATACTCATAGCAATCCTTGGGCTGGTCTGCATTTTAATGTCTGTATTTTAGACCAGGAAAGTAGAGGCTCAGAGATATCAATTCACTGATGTCAAATCACAGTTAATACATGATGGAATCTAGATGACATTTGAACTCCAAATTTAATGATCATGCCTATAAACCTTACCTACCGCTCCACAGAAACACAGGAAAACACCAAACAAAATTCCATTAACCACCTTGCCAATTGGTGAAGATTTAATTATTTTTTAGGAGAATTGTAGGTCTTCTTTATTTTATTTATTAAAGTGGATCATCCCCAGTGTGATCCTCAGTTATTGCTCAGGCTAGATTTAACAAGTGCTGGCATTTACATTTTTGCTTATGATAGTGGGGACTGTGCCACTGAAAGCCAGGGATTACTCTTTGTGAGCTACATTTAATCAAAAGTGATCCATAATTTCAAGCTCCAATGCCTTCCACCACTTTATTAGCTAGACAGTTGTTCACTATGAAGCCTACTTGCTCAGGTCTAAAATATGGCGTGTGATACGCAAGAGACTCTTCTCTTTGCCACCTCCCAGCTGGCTGCCCTTTTTAAAAGCTCAAGAAACAATTTTATCCTTTGGTTTCTTACTCTTCCCTAAGTATTACAGATGAGTTGAAAAATATTAGACTTGCTAGTGAGGATATTCTTAGACAAAGTAGTTTCTAACGTGTTTGTGAACATACATGATTGTGTGTCTATATGTGTGTTTGGGGAAGGGACATTATTGTCAAAACATAAGGTTTCCCCTCACCTACATCTGAGTACCCATCCTGTCCAGCCTATTGTTCCAAACAGAATTTCCTAACTCCCAGCAAAGGGAGATACTGTAACTAACAGACTAGAATAGATCAAGGAGTATTATTAAATCCATAGTGTCAATTATGAGATAGAAGGTACATAGTCTGTTTTCTCCCTTATGGCAATATAAGCATCAGAATTTATGTTTTATCAAGAAAAAAGTAGAACAACAGATAAATTCTAAAGCCATAAAATGGCGTGAACACTTAAAGAATTTTTAGATTATACAGCCACCTCTAAGCTCAGTCTCTTTCTTCCTTTCTTCCTTCCTTTCTTCATTATTTCATTCATTTCCTTGCTCTTTCCTGCCACTTTATTTACATATAAAACTTTTTATGTCTTAGGTTTACTTTTCTCTGGGGCTTAAGGAAGTGGTTTTTATCATAGAATGGAAAATAAAACCACCAAAGCACTAGCCACAAGGGAAGCAGGACTCCTGAATGCCGCCTGGCAAAATGCTTGGCTCTTATTTTGAGGATGAGCTGGGAATCAATGGGGCAAGAAAAGTAAAAATTAAGCATAAACAGGGTAACTTGTAGAGACCATCCATATTGCCTTTGTCTTCCCTCATCCCCAACTGGAGTATTGCATGTTACCGCATATTAAATTTTTTTAGTAAATTTGGTGGTCTTATACAACCAGGAGCAAATAAGTGGCCCATTTGAAATGCTATAATGAAAACAACGATGGGAAATTGGAATCTAGTACTTCTTTCAAGGGCAGTGTTTGGATGTAGATAGTAATGGAGTTTGAATACTGTTTTTTTAGTTGAAAGCTTGGAGAAATTCCTAAGTTTCTGTTTGTTATCTGCAAGATATTTTGTGAAAGAAAAAAATACTGCATAGGTAAAAATGATTAATTAGAGTGGTGAGAAATTGGCAAGTGCAATAAAAAGAAAAAGTGATGGTTAACCTTTTGGCTTCTCAAAATCTTTTAAAATCATTTGTGCCAAGGCAAAATACCTTTATTTTCCCTATGCATAGCTCATCTGGGTATTTAGAGATACTGAATTAATTCAGTTCACTGTATTATGATACTTCAGCTGAATCTGGCAATATGAGGATGGACATATTGGTTGTAGTTTGTCACCAGCAAGACATTTCATAAAAGAAATAAAGACCGTATAGGTAGAAGTGATTACATAGAAAGGTATCTTTTGGTTCACTTTATTTGTCAGCTCCTGAGGGCTTCCTGCAGAATCTTCAGGCAGCCAAGTATAGTAAAATTGTAGTAGTTTATAGTGTTTTTTAAAATAAAATATGTTTTTAGATTGTCAGCCCAGGGTCAATCTTGAAATCAAAATGTTGAGTTAAATTACTCTCTTGAATAATGACCTTCCCTTAGGATGGACAGAGAAGGTCTTTTGCCAGAAAAGAAGATTTTGAAGTTAGAAAGTTCTTGTCTGTTGCATCCTAGTTTGATACTGGAACACTTTCATTGATTCTGGCTATATTCCTCTTCCATAAAATTTCTTTATGGCCACAAATATACTCAGTCTTGATTTCTAACTCTGTCTCCAGTCCATCCTTCTTATTGACTATTTACTGACTATATATATTTATCTGTATTTATATAATTGTTATACATGCGCACGTGCACACACGTATATATATTATTGTGCTGATGAGCAGTATTAATTGCAAGATATGTAATATCAGGACAGAAACAATGTAAAGGTGGCAGAAGATATGAAAACTCAGCACCAGTCAGTCTCAGCCAGGTAAATTTGCAGAACTCTTTCCCTGTGGTTACTTTTCCAGTTGCCTCATTATACCACTATTAATTTCTACTGTTTTTTGAGAGAAATCACATCCCAATGACAAGTAACATTGAAAGACCTTGGGCACGTCCAAGCTCAGTGATAAACTTTCTGGTATTGATAGTGGATTAGAAGCTTAGACTATGTATGGTGTTTAAGGGATTTGGAGGCTGATCAAGAAAAACTATAGGACTGAAGAGGCAGTTGTGTACAAAAAGCTTCATTTAGCAATTCTCAGGCATGCTTGCATGAGAGGAGTGTTCCTTTATGGCAGGTGTCACCCAGAGGCTTATGGTTACAGGGCCAGAAGGAGAGATTGGTAAGGAAACTTCAGTAAGAGAGGAGGATGAAAGATAGGCTTCCTGGTATAGGTGATGATCCTCAGAAGCATAATAGGGAGTTTGTCAGAGAACTCTGAAGGGCAATAGTGGCTTAGAGCAGGGGTGCCCAACATCCAGGCCACAGACTAGTGGCAGTCCATGGCCTGTTAGGAACCAGACTGTACAGTACAGGGTTGAGTGGCAGGTGAGTGAAGCTTTATCTGTATTATCCACCGCTCCCCATGGCTGCGTTACTGCCTGAGCTTCACCTCCTGTCAGATCAGCAGCAGAAGGATCTAGATTGTGTGTTCCTTGTGAGAATCTAATGCCTGATGATCTTTCACAGTCTTCCATCACTCTCAGATGGGACCATCTAGTTGCAGAAAAATAAGCTCAGGGCCCCCACTGACTCTACATTAGGTGAGTTATATAATTATTTCATGATATATTGTAACGTAATAATAACATAAATAAAGTGTGCAACAAATTTAATTTGCTTACATCATCCTGAAGCCATCCCTGCTCCCCCATTCATGGAAAAATTGTCTTCCATGAAGCAGGTCCCTGGCAACAAAAAGACTGGGGGACTGCTGGTTTAGATTATTAAAACCACAGCTTCTCCCTTACTAATGGCCAACAGATGCAGTAGAAGACTTTGTGGGTACACAAAGCAGATAGTCTCTAAATTACTAAAAGTCTACTTATTTGGGTAATTTATTTTAATAATTTCAACTTAGATTCACGGGGTATATGTGCAAGGTTGTTACAAGGGTATATAGTATGAGCTGAGATTTGGGACACAATTGATCCTATCACACAGCTACTAAGCATAGTGCCCAATAGTTAGTTTTTCTTTTCTCTTGTTTTTCTTTTTTTTTCTTTTCTTTTTTTTTTCATATGGAGTCTCACTCTTTCACGCAGGCTGGAGTGCAGTGGCCAATCTCAGCTCACTGCAGTCTCTGCCTCCAGGGTTCAAGTAATTCTCCTGCCTCAGCCTCCTTTGTAGCTGATATTAAGAATGTGTGCCACCACACCTGGCTAATTTTTGTACTTTTAGTAGAGACAGGGTTTCACCATGTTGCCCTGGCTGGTCTTGAACTCCTGACCTCAAGTGATCCACCCACCTTGGCCTCCTAAAGTGCTGGGATTATAGGCATGAGCCACTGCTCCCGGCCCCAATAGTTACCTTTTCAATTCTTTCCTTCTCCTTCTCTTCCAGTAGTCCCCAGTGTCTAACGTTGCCATTATTATGTCCCTGAGTACCTAATTACCTTTCACGTATAAATTAGTAATGTTTCTGCATTAATTTGCCTAGGATAATTGCCTCCAGCTGCATCCATGTTGCTGTAAGGGACAAGATTCTGGTCTTTTTTTTATGGCTGTGTAGTATACCATGCTGTATATTTACAATTCATTATCCAGTTGTTTGGGTTATCTTTAAAACGATTGGAAGCATAAAATTTTCAGTTTGGTCATGGCAGGTTTTAATCTGCAGTGAAGAAATAACCTAGGGAGTCATACCAAGAGACCATTGTTCAGCTCATTTATAGAGCAGATTGCCACAAAGAACTACGAATATAAAAAACTGAGAGCATTTTCTGGACAAAGCACATGAAGAGGTCTTCTGTTTCTTTTGTTGTATGAATTTTTAAGGAAAAAAGAGGAGGATGAGGATTTGGAGAAAGCTGGGTTGACATACTTACTGAATCTTTGTTAAATGAACCTTATCTGAATAATGTTTGAGCAGAACAAGGGATGAGTCTTATGATATTGTTAATACTGGACTATGAATAACACTGCCTAAAATTTTCCTAATAAAATAATCATGCCAATGATCTCAGATTCCAAAAGGCTTAGGCTACTAAAAGCATCTATGGAGCAGTAACACTCAGTACTCAAATGACCTTAACAACTTAGTTCCACCTACCATTTCTGTTAAGTTTTCTATCACTGTGCATGAAACAACCTGATCTCCAGTCTTGCAAAAGAACCCAGAGGATTTGTCATTGTTTTATTTCATTTTGTTGTTGGCTTTGCTTTAAATAATTTTTTTTTCTTTGAGACAGAGTTTCACTCTTGTTGCCCAGGCTGGAGTACAATGATGCAATCTCGGCTCACTGTAACATCTGTCTCCTGGGTTCAAGCAATTCTCCTGCCTCAGCATCTCCAGTAGCTGGGATTACATGCATGCACCACCATGCCCAGCTAATTTTGTGTTTTTAGTAGAGACAGGGTTTCACCATGTTGGACAGGTTGGTCTGGAACTCCTGACCTCAGGTGATCCACCTGCCTCAGCCTCCCAAAGTGCTGGGATTACAGGCAGGAGCCACTGCACCTAGCCTAAACAATCTTTAAGTTAACCAATCTATCTATGCTGTCTAGAGATACCCCAATCCATCCTACTTGGTAGATGGCAAATAGCGATAGATTTCTTCTCCCTCCCTTCCCTCCCTCCCTCCTTCCTTCCTTCTTTCCTTCCTTCCTTCCTTCCTTCCTTCCTTCCTTCCTTCCTTCCTTCCTTCTTTCCTTCCTTCCTTCCTTTTTCTTCCTTTTTGATGGTCTTACTCTGTCACCCAGTGGGGAGTACAGTGACCTCAACCTCCTGGGTTCAAGCAATCCTCTCACCTCAGCCTCCCGAGTAGCTGGGGCTTCAGGTGTGCACCACCAGGCCCAGCTAATTTTATTTTATTTTTGTAGAGATGGAGGTTTTGCCATGTTGTCCAGGCTGATCATGAACCCCTGGCCTGAAGCCATCCTCTAACCTTGGCCTCACAAAGTACTGGGATTACAGGCATGAGCCACCATACTTGACCAGATTTCTTATTAATGTATCCAGAAAAAAATTATTAGTTACCTCCTTTGTAAAATTTTCTCTGAAGTTCCCAGGCAAAATGAATAAATGTGCCTTCTATATTTCCATAGCATTTTGCCTGTGATATTATTAAGGAAACTTTATGCTTCATATTACAATATTTTTTTTCTGTAGTGTAGGCTCCCCTCATCCTATCCCTTTGAGAGAATTCCTCTCATAATGTTAATTCTCTATGAGTTAGAGCAAGGTCTGACACACAAAAGTGCCACATAACAGTTTGCTAGATTAATAAAGCATATATATTGTTTTTATTAACTTTGCTAAATGTTTATCAGTCTTAATGAAATATGAATGTAGCAACTTGTGCTAAAGAAGAATGTCAAACGTGATTAATAATAATTATTTTGTTATAAGAACATATTAAAATTAGCAAAAAGTTAAATTTTTACAAAAGGCAGGAATGAATTTCAAAATATATAAAAGTCTGAGAGTATTTCAGAGTTCTATTATTTTTGATTATCTGAGGAAGGTAGAACTAGTTGTCCAGAATATTCTGTCCCATAGTTCAGTGAGGAAGCTTATTTTGGGTGGCATACAGCATTCTTCATGTCATAATGTCACATGTTCTCTCCATATATGGGAGCCAAAAAAGTTGATCTCCTGAAGGTAAAGAGTAGAGGCCAAGAAGAGTAAAGGTAACAGGGGATGAAAACAAAATGGTTAATAAGTACAAAACTACAGCCAGATAGAAGTAATAAGTTCTAGTGTTTGATGGTACAATAGACTGACAATAGTTAACAAAGATTTAATGTGTATTTTGGAATAGCTAGAAGAGAATATTTGGAATGTTCTCAGCACAAAGAAATTGAGGTTATTAATATCCTAATTACTTGATTTGATTATGCATGTATCAAAATATCACATGTACCTCATACATATGTACAATTATTATTTAGCAATGAAAAATAAAATCAAATTTCGCATACGTAAGAAAAATTATCCAGGTTATGAAAAACCAGTGTCATTGGAATTTGCTCCTAAGAGAAATCTGATAATTATTAGAATAATAAGAAAAGTCACTCAGGGGCACGTCTATTTTAGCATATAATAGGGTGAATCAATTCTCCCTTGTTCACACTACTTCTAGATTTTCTTTCACTTTACACCATCTGTTGGTCTGCATTCTGTGTTGCTTTTTGCATCATTTTGTAAGGCATAAGCAGAACACCTGCCTCACAGATGTTCCAAGGCTCAGCCAGATACCCAGATGCAAAACTGATGAAAAGAGAATTGGCCAAATTTGAGGTGAGTAAAAATATATTGAATGCAATTAACAAATTTTCATGCATACAGAGAATAATGAGGAAAACTTATTAAAGATCTGCAGCTTAATTATTTTTTAGGCTCTGTACAATGAACTCTCTTTTTTTGTGGTTATATAGACTAAATTTCTGGATCACCTAACTTGATCCCAAACATAGAAAATAAATCTTGGAGCAGAGCTGGTAATGTATTTATAATGGCAGTGGTGGCCCCTCTGAAGTGAGCTACAGACCACTGGCTGCAGCAGGGGAGGTGTGGCCAGGGTTGGGTGTTCCAGATGGGATCCCCACACCCCTGGGCACAGCTATAGCTGCCCAGCTGCAGCTCCAGACCCAGGCATGCCTGTGCTCTTGCAGGCCCAGGAAGCCCCTTGACCTTGCAGGCTTGAAAGTGCTTCTCACTGCCTGGCCTCTCCCTATTCCTTGTGCCCACTCCAGGGGAGGGCAAAGCTGTGGCTAAGCCCAGCGATTAACCCATCAGCCTCCTGCCATCTCAGTTCCCTCAGGACTTTGGGTGGTGTTCAGCATGGGAGACAGGCTGAGCACGGGCTATATGACAACTCTTCCAGGGCCCGCAGGCGCCCTTTGGCATAAATAGCCTGAGTGCCATGAACAACATGTTGATGGCAGAGCGAGACAGGTTCCTGGGCAAAAAAGGGTGGTTCACTGGAGAAATCCCACCTTCAAGCCAGGGACAACCTGAAGCCTGAAGTCCAAGCTGTCAGTTCCAGGTGGAGTCCACAACCTGGAGTAAGAATTTATGGTGCTTTTTCTGGGCCTTTCCATGGCTGCCCATGGACTAATCAGCATGCACTTCCTCCCTTCTGAGCCCATAAAATCTCCCAGACTCAGCCAGACTCATACAGGCTTTGGAATGACCTGCCTACAGAAAGGAGCTAAACACTGCAAGTCTCTTTTCAAGAGAGAGCTGAACACTTGTCAAGAGGACCTGCCTGCAGAAAGGAGTTCCTACTTCAGGTCTCCTGAGAACTGCTCTGTCGTTCAGTAATGCTCTTCTCAGCCTTGCTTACCCTCCAGTTGTCCATGTACCTCATTCTTCTGGACACAAGACAAGAACTCGGGACCTGCTGAATGGGAGGATTGAAAGAACTGTAACACAAACAGGATTGAAACAGGCCCACTGTTTTCCATGTTGCAGGCGATGAGAAGGAGAGAAGAGCTGTAGCCCTTTGGGGACCCCAGACCTAGGGGCTCCCCGAGCCAGGGCTGTGACTACCCTCTTGGGGCTCTGCGGTTTCTGGCATGTCCAAGCTTCTGGGTGTCACTTTGTTCCCATTGTCCAAACATGGGTGCCTGCAACAGAAGCTGCGTGCAGTGCATCTGGTCCAGCTGCAGCCTCACATGGAGCCGGCACCTGTGTCAGCACCTGGAGCCACCTGCCCCGCTGCAGCAGCTGGCATGCCTGGCTGTGTGCAGTGACTGGACCCTGCACTTGCTTGCCCACGCACCGCTCACCTCTTTATGCCTGGCCTGCCCTTGGCAGATGTGGGATCCAGGCTGGTAGCATGAGCCAAGCGCAGCCTGCCAAGCCAAGTGGGCAGAATGAGCTCAACAGGTGCAAGCAATACTCAGGCAGAAGGTATCACTGACACAGAGGTTTCCAGCTGATGAAGTGACACACCAAGGATCCTGTGACATTGATTACTAAATGAATAGTATTGCATAGTTTCTTCATTTGATATGTGTGATTAGAGATCTTCCAGGAAAAATACATGGTACAGTCTGTATTATTGATGTTTTATAGACCCTGATAGACATCACTAATTAATGACAGCTCTCTGGACAGCCACTACCAATCAATCAGAATGTGTATTTACATTAAAAACTATTTATCTTCATGTAGTTATTTTTATACACACATCATATATTTCTTTATCTACATCTGTCTATCTATCTATCTCAAACAAGTTGGGAAAATACTGACACTCATTTTTCTCATCTTCCTTCAAATATGTCCTATTCATAAAGGTTTTCTTTGGTGAAACTATAAAGAAGTCCCACTCTCCAGGAATTATCAAATGTGCCACCTATTCACATGTAATTTATCACATTTGAAATTATTATGGTTATGTTTGTTTCCTTGCTTTATTTTTTTGATATCTCAAATGAAAATGTAAGTGGGGATTGATGCAGCAAACCACCATGGCACGTGTATACCTATGTAACAAACCTGCACGTTCTGCACATGTACTGTAAAACTTAAAGTATAATTTAAGAAATGGGGTGGGGGGAAAAGAAAATGTAAGTTCTAAGAAAGTCAGAAGTGATCTGCCTAAAATTTTCTGTATTCCCAGTATGACAAAAGTATTTAATAACTAGTGGTCACTCAATAAATGTTTGTTCAATGTAAGCAGTAAACTTTATAAGAAAAGGTCCAAGGGCAGGAACAAAAATGAGAGGTGTCTAATTCATACATATTAGTTATTTTTATCTGGAGAAAACTCTGTCCAAAATAAATAAAATGTGAACCACATATGCACATTTTAAATTTCTAGTAGACCTACCAAAAAATTGAAAAGAAGCATGCAAAATGGATTTTAAGAATATATCTAGCTTAATACAATATATTCAAAGTAGTATCATTTTATTATGGTATTGATAATAAAACAATTAATGAGATATTGTCTTATTTTTTGAACTAAGCTACTGAAATCTGGTGTGTATGTTATACTCACAGCTCATTTTAATGTGAACTAGTCAGATTTCAAATTCTTTGTAGCCATAGATGGCTAGTGTCTGCTGCATTGGACATTGTGTATCTAGAATATAGTTTGTGTGGGAGTTTGATGAAAAATAAGCCCAAATGGTAGGGCTATAATTCAGTAAGCTTGGCAAGGTGAGATAGGTAAAACAAATTAACAAAAAGAAGAAGATGATTATCATTGTGTTCAAGGAAAAGTAACATAATGTATGTTGAATTTAGAAAATGGCAAGAAAAATTTGGAATTTGGTTGCCATGAAAAAAGTAAGAAATAATAAATATTTGAATTTAAGCAGTGACATAAACTGAGAAAGGTGGGGTAGATAAATCAGATTCAGTAAACATTTACAAGTAGACATTTATTCAATGCAACTTCACAAAAATCTTCCTATTTTACACCAATAAATATTTCCAGGTTTCATTTAGAGTGATTTCCTGTGATAATAACAGTTAAGAATTATGAATCTTTTCACTCGTAAAAGAAGTCTTTTTACACCTTTACATTGCACTCAGCTGACAGCAACCTGTCGAAAAGCAAATTGATGGATGAAATATGAACATAACATTTAAAAACACTGAACCTCTTTATATAAAACTTAGTTGGAGGCTTAAAGTAGAAGTATCTTTTGAGGCTACATCTTTGTATTCAATGAAAGATAGAAAAGGCTTCGTGTAAGGGGTGTGCCATCCAAATACTGCCCTGTCATTTCTGCTCATGCAAAGGCAACAATCCTTAAAGCCTGACTCAGACCTTGTTTCATCCATGAATATGTAAGACTTTTGTGGGCCTATAACGTACCAGACATTGAGTTAGTTCCCATAAGTGAAATATCTCACTTGACATATGATCTCTTGGGGATCTCAACTACTTTCCAGCTCCTTGCATTGTCTAAAGGATGTGGGAGTGTTTACTCTCTTCTTTCACTCTATTCCTTTTTGCTAAAGCAAATACATAAGTTCATGTTTGCCAAAGGATTAATAGATACCAGTGTACATGTAAAATACTTAATATATATTATTCTTTGTTGTTGTTGTTGTTGTTTGTTTCCTTTGAGACAGGGTCTTGCTCTATCACCCAGGCTGGAATGCAATGGTACAAGCTCCACTCACTGCAGCCTCCTCCTCTTGGGTTCAAGTGATTACCGACCTCAGCCTCCCGAGTGGCTGGGACTACAGGCATGCACCACCACGCCCAGCTAATTTTTATAGTTTTAGTAGAGACGGGATTTCACCATGTTGGCCAGGCTGGTCTTGAACTCCTGACCTCAGGTGATCTGCTCCCAAAATGCTGGGATTACAGGTGTGATCTACTGTGCCCAGCTGTTTGTAACAACTCTATAATGTAAGCACTATTATTACCCAATTTTCCAAATAGGAAACTGAGACTTAGAGATGTTAAGAAGCTTTCCAAAGTCATAAAGTGAAGAATAGATATGAACAACATTGGTCTGAAATTTTAAAACAACCATATCAAATTTTTTTTTTTTACCTCAGAAACATTTATTCTATTATTAAACCAACTTAAGGGCAACAGCAATGAGAGTTGCAAAAAGGAGACTGTCCATATGTTAAATAGTCCTGAAAAATTAAAGAAAATGAGAATTGAGAAGATTTGTTTCAGTTGCATTTCTGGGAGAGGTCAACTTTGGTAACTTCTGAAGCAATATTTCAGATGAGGAAAGGGGAAGAATATGGGAAGTCATTGTTATGCAGATTGTGATTGAGTAAGGAGTTCTGTAGGTAATACATTCTCCATGGGAAATCCTAAAACCTCTTCCTCCACCTCATTTCAGTTCTGTGATCTGACTTTTCTGGGAAGTCACTGAAGGAGATGTGAGTAATATAATTGTAATAATTACTATCCAATTTGAGCCTGATCTACTAGACAGTCATAGACACTCAAAGTTTACAGTGACTTTATAAGCATGTAATTCAGCATATTACTATAAACCTTTAATTTTCTCTGGTATCTTTGGACAAAGCATACAATTTGATGACCTGAGATTAAATGTTAGTCCCTTTTGTTTATTTTAATTGTTAAATGAATGCAAAAATACAATTGTTAAAATGAACGCAGTCTGTTAGCACTGCTATGAAATTAGAATAAAGACATGATACATATATGTATTTATATAGAGAAATAGTTATATATTTTATTTTTCATATAATATGCAGTGACTTGACAATATGGTACATGATTTTTTTTCTTCTTCTTCTTCTCCCTAAGGAGTCCTAATAATGATCTGTCTACTCATAAAACAACTCTTTAGCTTTCAGACATCATGGCTATTAATGCCTAACTCTCAGACTTGCTAAAAATAGTTTGAAATTCTTATGAGAAAGAGCTACTCAAAAACTTCTATCCACTGATATAAGATGTTTCTTCTGTGAAACAGAGAGACTCTCAAATCTTATGGCACTACTGAAGTGTTAAAAGTATAATTTCTCATGTCCTTAATTCACCCCCAACTCGAAGTATGTTTTCTCTCTCAAACCATTCAGAGTAATTTTTGTTACCAATTCAGCAGATGCTCTCAATTTCAGATTCATTTTTTTCCATCTAATTGTTTCTCTTTTTGTTTAACAGCTTTATTGAGGCATAATTGATAAAGAATAAAACATATTTAATATGTACAATTTGATGAGTTTCGACATATACAAGCACCCATGATACCATTACCACAATCAAGATAATAGACTACTTCCCAAAGTTTTCTTATGTCTTTGTGTATGTGTGTATGTGTGTGTGCGTGTATGTGTGTTGTGTGTGTGTGTGTGTGTGTGTGTGTGTGTGTAGTTGGAGCACCTAACATGAGACTTGCCCTTTTAATCATTTCTTATTGGCCATTTGCTTTCTGTTTATCAGTGTATTGAGTGGTAATTGAGCAGGCCTGTTCTTACTAAGAACCATCATCTCCCTCACTGAAGGTGCTGGGCTTCAGTTAAAACAAAGAAAATGCAGTGCAGTATGTAAGGAGCAGTCAAAAACATGTCGTCCAGGCTAATGAGCAATTTTTATTGCTGAGGTTGCGGTGGTCTGAATTCATATGTTGAAATCATAACCCCAAGACAATAGTATTAAAAAATGGGGTCTTTAGGAGGTGAGTAGGGCAAAAGCCCTCATGAATGAGATCAGTGCCCTTATAAAAGGGACCCTAGAGAGTTCTCTTCCCACTTTCCCAAAGTGAAGACACAGTGAAAATTTACAATTCTACGAACCAGGAGAGACACTCTCATCAGACAGAATTGGCTGGTGCCTTGATCTTTGACTTCCCAGTTTCCAGAGCAATGAAAAATAAATTTTCTTTGTTTATAAGATACTAATGTATGCTCTTTTTTGTTATAACAACTTGAACAAACTAAAATAGAAATTTTGCACTGAGAAATGGGGACGCTGCCATCATAAATACCTAAAATCGTGGAGGCAGCTTTACAACTAGGAAATGGGCAGAGATTGGAAGAGTTTTGAGGTGCATACTGGCAAAAGCCTACACTGCCATAAATAAACCTGTAAGAGTATTTTTGGTGAGAGACAATAAAGAAAAGAGGAGCATTGTAGACAGAGACTCAGTCTTCTTAGAGAGTACTTAAGTAGTCCTGAACAGAATGTTGGCAGAAATATGGATGGCTAAGGCCAATCTGATGAGGCCTCAGACAGAAAAAAAGAACATGTTATTGGACAATGGAAGAAACACAATCCTTGTTATAAAAAATGGCAAAAATATAGCTGATTTGTGATTGTATTCTGGAGTTTAGTGGAAGGTAGAACTTTCAAGCAACAAAATTGGATATTTGATTGAGTCAGTTTTAAGCAAAGTGTTGAAGGAGTGTCCTGCTTTTACTTGACTGCTCCTCATAAAATCTGAGAAGAGAGAAACGACTTAAAGACAGAATTATTTATTAATTAATTTAAAGGGGCTGGGTGTGGTGGCTCATGCCTATACTAATCCCAGCACTCTGGGAGGCTGAGGCAGGTGGATCACCTGAGGTCAGGAGTTCAAGACCAGCCTGGCCAACATGGCAAAACCCCATCTCTACTAAAAAATACAAAAAGTGTCCGGGCATGGTGGCATACACCTGTAATACTAACGACTCAGGAGGCTGAGGCTGGAGAATCACTTGAATCCGAGAGGCGGAGGTTACAGTGAGCAGAGATCGAGATAGTGCCACTGCACTCCAGCCTGGGCGGGGGACAGAATGTAAAGATTGAAAGGGAGGCATAATGTAAAGATTTTGAACATTCTTATCTACTAATGCTGGAAAGAAAAAGAGAGCCTCTCAACCTTCTCTGGGAGAGAACATGAAGGGTGTGCCCAAACAACCATGTGTTCAGGAGATCAGTCAGCCATCTGAACAGAGGCCAGGACCTGTTGTTCAAGGCAATGAAAGAATGACCCCAAAGGTAATTAAAAATAATCAGACTGCCCTTCTTATCCCAGGCCCCAGTGAGGAAGGGGCTACTGACAGGGCCTCCGTTAGGGCAAAGTACAGAGGAGCCAGGGAGGTGGGGCTGCATGAATGACCCTAGAACAGTAGAGCCACAAACATGGGAGTCCAGCCATTGGAAAGAGGTGGTTCAAAACCCAGGCACAGAGCTATAGTTGGTATGGGACCACCCAAAGAGGCTTAGGGGCTCAACCTGGCAATGTTGGAGGTATAGGACAGTTATTCCACTGTTTCTATAAAATGAGACCTCTACCCTAGTGGGCATGGAATGTACAGAGCCATAGAAAATTATTCTCAAGACTTAGGATTGAATGTAACTTGCCCTGTTGAGTTTTTGA
This sequence comes from Cacajao melanocephalus, assembly GCA_963573385.1. NCBI lineage: Eukaryota > Metazoa > Chordata > Mammalia > Primates > Pitheciidae > Cacajao > Cacajao melanocephalus. The sequence goes on from CAUYLG010015885.1 coordinate 79,182, forward strand.
CTTTCGTGGGATCTGTTATTCCTTTATTCTGCCCTATTTCTTTCATTTTAGAATGGGAGTGTCTATCCTGTGCATTTCTCACCACTGTAGTTTGGAAGTGCGTAGTACATTTGATTTCACAGGTGGACAGCTGAAAAGCAATTTGCCTCAGGGTGAATCATACTTTGAGTCTTGTCCATATCTGACTTAGATAATATTCACATGAGACCTTAGACTTTTGAAATGACGCTGGAATGAATTAAGGCTTTGGGATTATCAGACTGAAATGCAAGCATTTGCAGATAAGAAGGATGTGAATTTTGGAGGACCACAGGAAGAATTGGCACCCCCCTTCCAAATTTATATGTTAAAATTCTAACCTCAAGATAATGATATGAAGAGTTGGGGCCATTGGAGGCGAGTAGATCATGAAGGTAAAGCCCACATGAATGAAATCAGTGACCTTATGAAAAAGGCTGCAGAGATCTCCCTTCCCTCTTTCACCATGTGAAAGTACAGTAGAAAGAGAGCCAACCATTAACAAGGAAGTGAGCCCTCACCAGACAGAGATTCTGCTGGTGCCTTAATCTTGGACTTCCCAGCCTCCAGAACTGTGAGAAATAAATTTATTTTGTTTGTAAGCCACCCAGTTTGTGGTGTTTTGTTATAGCAACCTATGTGGACTAAGACAGAGATACACAGACCCTTTGAGTAAGAGCCAGCCCTTTGAATGATGTTAGATGTTGATATTTATGCCAAATCTGAATATACCTGTGGGCTTACGTAAATGATGGAGTATCATCTTTATATCAAGTAGAATATAATTAATTATATACTCATATACTAAGTCTTTCATATTAGTTAAGTTATTATCCAGGACTTTCCTCATATCACTACCCAGACTCTGGGGGGCTTCATATTGCAGCCCCATCATTAACTGGTTTCCTAAATGTCTTCTAGCTCCAGTTACTTCATTTATACGAAATGCTAACTATGATACCCACTTCTCAGGCCTATTGTGAGATTCAAAAGGAATGCACATATAACCTTTTAAAACTGCAATTTGGCATATCATCCTAAATATTATTTGCTATCATTTTCATAGCTTTCTGAATTAGATAAAAATATTTGGTATGTATAGGTATAGAAGATATTCCATGGCATAAAATTTAAGGGATATGGTATAAGAAAGAATAGTCATCCTGAATGTAGCAGATCCTGTTATGCCAATTCCATGTCACTTAAAATATGCATTCTAATTTTTTTCTGCATGTCTAAATAAAATTGACATTTAGAAAAGACACAGTGACTTGACACATTGATTTAGATCAACTCTAAATAAATTCTGGTATTGGCAGAGGCATTTTAACCATTAGCAATCATTTGGCCATAAAAAAAGGACCCATTTTTATGGGTAAGAATTTACCTATATGAGGCTCAGATAGGGATCAAACAGAAGCTAATATGTGAAGCAAAGGTAACAAAATTAGCAAATGCAGATATCACTCCTCTTATTCTCCCATAGCCAAAGCTAATATATGTGCATTCATATAAATTAACCAGAGCTATTATTATATGCTATACGGTTATCTTATATGAATTGTGATACTTGTGGAATTCGAAAACACTAATCACGGTTTTTAGCAAAACAGTTTCATAAAAATCAGTTAGTCTTTGCACTGTAAGACATTACAAACTAGCACATTACTTTTGCCTCACAATCCATTTATTTCCCAAGCCTATATAAAATAATCACAATATACAATGAAAGAAACCATATTCCTTAGGAAAAAATCTTTCCAGGTTCAGGATTATGAGATAGCAAATTCATGATTCTCTCAATCATTACTTGTGTGTTTTTCTAACTTGAACTTATTCAGATTTATGCTCATTTTACCATTAAAATTAAAAAAGACAAGACTATATGCACTCTGATTTATAGGACTTGCATTTTTACCCAGTATGAATACATATCCTTACATATGAAACCTGAAAAATTAGCAATACTTCTTAAAGTATGCTAAAAAGTATAAAAGATTATTTTTCAAGGTTTTGTTTGAGTTGCTTTTCTCTAGCACAAGGGAAATATTTTAATCCAACTTATGAAGACTCCTTATATTTTCTCTGTGTTTTAAAGTTTTCCTAAAATGCCTTTATCAATTCTACAATGAAACTGATGATATATAGAACCTCTCTCTTTCTCTCCTTCTCTCCCCACCCTTTCTCTCTCTCTCTCATAGACAATGACTATTCTTTCTTGGGGCAATTTCTATTTGGCAATAAATTCGGAGACATTTCCAAAGTCAAGAAAGAATGAGGGGAGCTGGGGATTACAAAGTTATAAAATGCAAGTTGTCTTGTTAAAACATAAAATGATTGCAGGAAATGTCACTCCAGGGGAACAGTGTCTTGCCACTGATTTTCGCTAATGGAAACATTTGATCGACTCCAAGGAGAATGTTGCTTCATGATTACTAGGGCAGTGCCATTATTCAAAATTTCAGTCTGATTTTAGCACTAAGGATGCAGTTTTAATGCCCAATGATACTGAGTTCTTTTCAGCAATAAATGGCTCTTAAGATTCAGGAGTATTGGTTAGAAAGGACCCTACCCTTAAAGTTTAGACGGCAGAATATGAATTGTAAATTTTTTGTGAACTTGAAACAGTGATTTAACTTTTCTGAGCTTTTCAAGATTGTGTAGTTCTTTCCCATTGACCCAGCTAGATTTTCTAGGTGTCATCTGTCCAACAATTATTCATGGTTGGTTTATTGATTGATTCATTCAGCAAATATTTGTGTAGTGCTTTCCATTATATAAATGAAAGCACAGCAGCTGTACAAAAGTTTTACTACTGACTTTGAGCTTTAGTTTAACTGATGGATCATAAAATTAACTTCAACATGCTGCCAAACGACTCTTCATTTTAACCCTAAAGTAGATACTCTAGAACTCAAGTAGAAAGATAGCTTGTTCTTTGCCAAGATTATAGACTTACAGTTCATTAGAATAATGAGCTTCCTTCTAATAGTTTATTGAATTTTTTCCTTTTCAAAAGTATATTGTATGTTACCAATTCTATGGTGTTTGTTAGCACTTTAATAAAAACTGTGTCCCACTTTCGATTGAAGGCATCTTACCTTATTTCTTTGGCATACTGGTATTCATTCATTTCCCAGCATTTCCTCTAATTCACCAAGTAAAAAGTGCTATGCAGAGTGCTCAGGAGCAGCATGATATATCTGACCTGATTTCTTATTTTCTTTTATTCTATAAGCAAGTACTGAGCACCTAGTATATTTTATTCTGCCCCTTGAGAGACACAGGCTACGTGAGATAAAGTCTATATATTTAGAATCTAACAGTATTAAAAGAGGAGCTAAGATGTTAAGGCCAATTACCATTAATGCGAGGAAGATTGTGCTTATAGCCATTTATAACAGGGGAGCTCAAGAGGTAAAGGCAATTCTTTTAAAATTTTTTTTAAAAAATTTATCATAAAATTATTTATGTATTTATTTGACATACCTCACACATTTTAGTCAAATGTAACTAGTCTAAATAGTTGAACGTTTATGCAATGAAAAACAGAGTATTCTGTGTTTCTAAATATGGGCCTGTCCTGCAATAGTCTAATAATACTATAATATAATTATATTATATTAGGATATATATTCTAAATGATAATTATATATTCTAAACTAAATAACAGTGACAATTTATAAATTAAAGAAATGGGCATATTTACTGTCAGTTTAGAAAAATATATATACAGCTTTGTTTCTCATTTACTGCAGGAAAACAACCTTAGAATTATTTTATGTCTTTAAATTATATTTTATTTGGGCTATAATAAACTACGTAGTGACTTAAAGGAATGGAACAGCAGATGTCTTTGTTTGTTTTCATATACTAGACATTAAAGAAATTTGCAAAAACAGCCCCAGTACATCCCAGATGTATTTGCAGAGTTCAGGCTCTTATTCATTTATTTTTAAATGTTGCTTTGAAATCATCGTTAATGTTTTTTGAACACTCGTCCTATACAGAGCTCTCTTTTAAGTGTTTTTTAGGTTCCATCTCATTTAATCCTGACAATCATCATATGAGGCTTTTTTTTTTTCAGATGAGAAATCTGAGTTATGAGAAGGTTAAGCAAATTCCACAAATCAGAATTTCTCTGAATTTCACAGTCTGAGACATTTCTTCCCTGGCAGAGGAGTCACAAGATAGTAAGTTGTAGAGGAATTACAAGCCTAAGTTTTTAACCAACTGAAGCTATTGTACATGTGAAAACTGAACCAACTACTTTGTAGCCAGATCAGCATATTTCACAGTTACCTCTTTTTTGCTTTCTCTGCAGGATTCCACACATGGTTCTGCTTAATGGTAAGCTACGCATGGAAACCTGGTTTAATTGTAACTGAAGTGGCACTTTTTCCCTGTTACTGCTACTACAGGAAGAAGTGACTTTATGTTAACTGAACTGCACTGCTTATATTAGTGTATTATACTTAAATGTTACAAAGTTCTTAAGAAATTAACAGTGTAAGTCCTGTTCTTTGACTGATACTGGAATAGGGTAGGAGGTGGATTGTACTACAATTGAGCAAGTGAAAAAATGATATTCAGAACAAAATGTGCCTAACCATTTTCTCCTTAATTGAACTATATCATCTAATATTGTTTATTTTATTGTATCATTCTAATTAAAATCAAAGGTGCTACTACTACCACATATAGTCCTTTTAGGTAAATTTTTATCATATAGTTAGCATGTCATCTTATTTAATATTTCTTAGAAATGTACTTGGTAGAAAAATGGCCACATTTGTGGAAATCATTTTATTTTTCTTTGTTCTAATTTGCTGTCAGATAATTTTCCGTCCATAGTTAATACTGTTCTAAGCTTGGGAGAAAGCATTAAAACCATTATATGGAATCTTAATTGAGGATCTGAGTACTAAAAATACTTTTGGGCAGGTGTCATCCATTTAAGAAAACATAATATCAGGTATTCCTCTGAAGCTATTTTTTTAAATTACTGAAAATATTTAAAAGTTGGAGACGATGACTAAGAATATTGCCTGCATGAGAATAACCTTGGTACTATAAAGTGAAACTAAGTGAATCCAAATAACTTAGTGAATATTTGGATTTCATATACTAATTTTCTACTTTTAAAATGTCCATATTGAAATTATCCAAAGCTGAAAAAAGGACAACTGCATGAGATGAGAAGAGTTATCTACCTATCTACCTACATGCACATGTAATTTCATATATGGAAAATCTATTACTGAAAGTATATACCCAGTTTTATCATCTTTATCATTCTACTATTATACATTGTTACTGAGACATTAAAGAGGTTTGATGATCATATTCCTTAGTTTCTTTCTTTCTTTTTTTTTTTCTTTTGTTGTTGTTGTTGTTGTTGAGGGGAGACAGAGTCTCGCTCTGTCACCCAGGCTGGAGTACAGTGGCACAGTCACGGCTCACTGCGGCCTGGAACTCCCAGGCCCAAATGATCCTCTTGCCTCAGCCTTCTGAGGAGCTGGAACTACAGGCCCCTGTCACCACATTCAGTTCGGGTTTTTTTTGTTTGTTTTGTTTTGTTTTGTTTTAGTTATTTGTGGAGAATGGTTCTCCTTGTGTTCCGCAAGCTGAACTCAAACTCCTGGGCTCAAGTGATCCTGCCACCTCAGCCTCCCAAAGTGCTGGGATTACAGAAATGAGCCATCATGCCCAGCTATAGGCTTCAGTTTTCACCAGGCTAAAGGTTATGTTGTTTCAAAAAACAAAATCATCCATAGAGTAAATAGGAAGCAAAATAATTTGTCTGATACTAAACTAAGTTCTCCTATACAAAGATGAGACCCTCTGTCCCTAACTCTCTATATTTAGGGAAGGAAAGAAGGGAATGTAAACTTTGAGTAGATACCAAGATCAAGCACATGAGAGTACATATTATATCACTGAATCCTGTATGCCGGACAATGCTGCCTCCTCTTGGAGACTTCTTCCCATGCCGAATCATATATTCTGCTTTTCTTCTCCTACATCATTGCAGTCTCTGAGATATTTTCCTGAGAACTCACCTCACTTAATTTGTCCAATCTTATCATTTTATCTCTCATGTTCAGATTTGGCTTTTTGTTAGCTTGGCTACCACTGATTTGCTTGACAGATGAGAATGTACTGATTATCTACACATTCTTTACGAAAGCAATAGATGAAGAAGATTTATATCTATGATTAATTATTGGCAATGGTCATTTGGTGCTGGCATTTATAGCTCCAATTGAGCTATAGGTTTTTGTATTTCCCTCTTGTAATGTGTGTGTATCAGTGTAACATGTATACACAACATTTGCACTAACATAATCTATGATATATATCTCCTTCCAGTTTTCAGGAAATATTTTTGAGAGTGGGACAGGGATATAATAGGATGAGTTCATCATGCTCAGTAGTTCTCAGCACACTCTTCATTAGATGGTGCAGGTCTTCCTCCCCTGCTTGACTGATTTCATTTTCTACTCCTTTTTCACACACATCCTTCTCATCTTCTCATGAACAATGATTCTAAAATGTTGGTGTATATATTTTTCTTGTTATGTATAAATACTAAACTTTTTGTGTACATGCATATTTTATTTACATAAGTTGTATTATACAATAGATTTCACCTGATTTTTAAGAATTTCCTTGCACTATGGTTTTAAGATCTATTCATGTTATGATGTGAACCTCTATTATATTTTTCCCAGCAAACTTTTTAATGATAACCATCCAGGTAATTATTAATCCTGTTGCATATCAAAATATCTTATGGAAATTTTTGCTTATTTGCTTTCATTTTCTAGTAAGACATATATACTAGAGGCCCATCCCAGAAAACTCTCATTTGGAGATCTAGAGTACCAGCAAGTTCTAAGCCTTTGTAATACTGGGGTTCAATGAAGATTAAGAATCAAAAGTAGGTTCCAGCTCTACACAATTCCCTATCTTTCAATTCATATCCTTTATGTTATATATCCCAACAATTCAACTAAACCTGCTTTCTTGAAGAGTGTCAGTGTCCAATTAATGCTAATGTTTTAAAATAATAGGTTCACCGAAACCCTCTGTAGGATCTGATATTAATTTGTGACTCCTCCCACTTAAAAGGTTATCTTAGTTTGCCTCTTTGCTTTCTCCAGTGCCTGTGATGTAGACTTGGACACAAGCAGTGATTTTTGTTGCCATTTTTTTGTTTTTAAAATTTTATCTAAGGCTGGCTGGGCATAGTGGCTCACGCCTGTAATCGCAGCCCTTTGGGAGGCCAAGGTGGTCAGATTACTTGATGTCAGTAGTTTGAGGCCAGCCTGGACAACATAGTGAAACTCTGTCTCTACTAAAAATATGAAAATTAGCCAGGAGTAGTGGCAGGTGCCTGTAATCCCAGCTACTTGGGAAGCTGAGGCAACTACTTGGGAGCGGAGGTTACAGTGAGCCAAGATCAGGTCACTGCACTCCAGCCTGGGCAACAGAGCGAGACTCCGTCACAAAAACAAAAAACAAAAACAACACTAAAGAAATAGAGTGAAGAAACAGAAAGTGATCAATGGAAGGAAGAAAGCCAGTAAAGTTTACATTATCGAAGTATTTACCATCATGGACAACTGTGACTCAATTCTGTTGTTGACCTATGGAACCATGTAAAGTGTTCCACAAAAATGTTCTAGCGAATGATCAGACGTGGGCATTTATCCAATACGTTCTGCAGCTCTTTGGTTGAGGATTTAGCCCCTATCCCCCACTGCAGGTGTTAAATGAGCTCCCCTTCCCCTGTACTGTCAGTCTGTGCCTATGTTACCAAATGAGCAATTGCTTAACATTGGAAAAAGCCTAAAAGCTGCCACAGGGTTCCTTGAGATGGGATGCTGGAAGTTTGCAAAGTGCTGTCCCCAGCAGCTATACTGAAACTAGGGGGGCCAAGGGAATGTATTTAGACCTCAAGTAGTGTCTGCTTCCGACGACTTTCTCTTACTATCCTATTCTTTGTTTTCTTTTTTCCTTCCTGCCTGAAAATAAAAATATGTTCACATACTGTGTAAAAATCTAACAATAGGCAAGACAAAATCCTTTCCCATTCATAACCTCTTGATTTAATGGGAAAGGCTGATCATTAAATCCAAAATGGTAGTGGAGAAGATACGCAAATGGAACAATTGAGACTGTTTTTGCTAAATCACCTTGGGAAAGTCAAAGAATGCTAAGTGGGAAGGGCTAATCCCTGAGATTCATCTTAAATAATGTTTACAAGAAAGTCCATAACATAAAACAACCTGTCTCATTATCATGCACTCCGATTATTTCTTCCATCTGCTTGCAGAAATAAATTATTCTGTTCTTGGCCTTCTCTCTTTACACATATTCTCATTGTCATTATGTATAATTTACCTTCATTTGCCTGATTATTTGATTAATGTTTGGCTCCACAACTGACCAGAGGCCATTAGAACAGAAATATCTGTTTCCATTTATCTTCCTTGAATCCCAAGCCCTAACACAGTGCCTGACATACAGATAAATAAACAAACAGATGAACTGATAGAGTCCCAAGATTGAGATTTAACAGTCCAATGCTTTAGCAATCCCTTTACTCTACACTTTATGAGTTTAGGAAGGTAATTTTTCTTTCACAGGCCTCAGTTTTCACAGTTGGTTATTTTATTTAGAGACCTAAAATGGATCTTCTATTGAGTCTTTTATGACTCTAAATACCATGAAGGTAACTTTGGCATTTTTGTTTTCAATAGGTCGATAGTAGCCATTCTTTGTTGAGGCATTTGCCTTGGAAATGAATCAACCATCTTTACATAGCCATAGCATTTACTTCCACAGACTGTAGCTCACATCTACACAGTTCCAAAACCTTACCCCTTTTACGTTCCACATATACTGCACTTCTATATAGTCTTACTCTAGAAACAGAAGTGTTTATTATTTGAATATCAAACAACATAGACACGAGGGTCCTTCCCTTTGAAAAATCTTCTTGGTCCTATGGTCTCAAATATTCACCAAGTAGATCTGTAACCAGGGAATATTTAAAGCCAGTATATATTTTGTTCTCTATTTTTAAAAAGAGTGTTTTTAAGAGTGTTTTGTTTTTGTTATTTCCCAAATGAAGCATGCGGAATTGCTACGTTAATATAAATCAGGTAATGCCAGAGTTGAGATGTAGTGTCTGGTCAGCCCCCATTATCCGGAAGATCCATGGAGTCTCAGATGTTTCACTAAGTCACAAAATCTTTGGAGAGTTGGGGCAAAAACTGAGATCACGTAAATTCACTGTGAAACATAGTTCCATAGACAATCATAACATGTTTCTAAAAGCAGAATAAATCCTCATTGGTAGAAAGTCACAAGACGATGGTCCAAATAGTCTTATTTCATGCATCCAGGCCTCTTGTTACCCTCTTGTGTACACAATTACAAAGTCAGAAGAGAGGTCACACATTCATAATGAACATGCATCCTCATATATAGAAGGGAACACATGACCCTACTGGGTATGCATCTGCAACTGCACAGAATACACTCTGAGAAAAGCTATCTAAACATTTCCTTCAAACTTTCTGAGTTGTCAGCAGAACACAATGTCCCATGCTGAAAATTATGCCAGCCTTTCCCCTCAGAAATCACTCCATAAAAATTTAACTCTGCACCATTTCAAATTCATCTGAGAAAAAGAGAGATAAAATATCCTTAAATCAAAGAGATTTATGTATTCCAATAAAGCTGCAAGATTTTGTTTTGATAGCAATAATGCAAAAGCCCACAAATTAAATGCTCTTGAGGAATGATTATGGCTATAGGAGTTATTTTGTTTTTATCAGGATTGAATAGCTGTGTAACTTGTCTCTTACAGTTGTACAGATTGCAGTTGTATTGATAAGTGGCTTATGAGAAATGGTGTTGAATGAGAAGGAAAATATAATTTATTTTTAATTTGATTTCATTTGGTAAACCTGACTTTACAGCTTGCGTTGTACTTATTTATTATTCACCAGCCATGATACAAAGTAACCTACCAACAGGGACATCAATTATGACCCCCCACTTCCCCACCCAGTGAAGATTGCTGTCATCGGAAGGAATGCCATGCTCTCTGCCCGTGTGTCAGTGATGAGTAAATTTAAAATTGCCTCTGACCTCGAAGGGAGTTTCTGCTTCTCCCCACTCCCTGTTGCCAGAGGGTCCTTCACTTTACTTGGTATTCACTAAAGAGCCACAGAGGCAGAATAGACTGATCAAGCAATCCGGAGGCCAGTCAAGATAAATTAGATGCTTAATTTATATGCCAGGCTTTGAGAAAGACTAATTACACAAAGACAGTTTGATAAAGTAATATAAGACTCTGCACATATTAGCCAGAGCCTGCTTCCGTGAAATTATTACTGATATATGTGCTATGGGCTTTGAGATTTTGTGTGCACAATTGTGCAGCGGGAACTATGAAACACATTCTATGAAGGTATTAAAACTGGGTGCTATCTGCCAATTTTTTTCTAATTTTATGCTGCCACTAAGAGACTATTCTTCCTTCGCTTTGTGACTTTATAGCACTCAGTGAGATGAATATGAAACAGTTAAACAGGAAATCTGAAGATATCATGGCCAAGAAAGACACTGAAAATGAAGCACAGACAATTTTCGTGGACCCAGTAACTAAAATATTGGTGAAAATTGGCCTTTTGAAGAATCATGCTGAATCTAAAGCTCTTGTCTTATCTCTTGAGAATTCAGTTTGTATGAGTGACCAGAAACACAGAATACAAGATAGGAGCTCAAACAAACACACTGATGGAACAAGAGAAGCCTTTGGCTGCAAATGTTACATTGCAAGATCACAGGATCAAGGACAGACTTTATATTCCAGAATTTTGTGCTGGTGGACAGTGGTTAATTGGAGCAGCCAAGAGCTCACGTTCTTGGGATAGCTTTAAACACTATAATTGAAATGTAAGCTTCACCTAATTGCATGAAAGAGGCTAAGAATTGACTGCATTTAGTATAAATATTGATGGAAAGAAAAGGACATTTTAAAGTGAAGGATATGAGAGATGAGATAATTGGGAGAAGAAAAGAGACGTTAGGTAATTAAATGATAAGTTTGAGGGTATTAGTAGAGCCAGAAGAGAAACAGCTCTCACAATTACAGGAAGGTAAAATTTTTGGAAGTTCCCAGATATGAGAAGATAGCATCACAATCACACACACACATGCACACACACACACAGACACACACACTCATAAGAAAAGTCTTCATTTATTCCCAGAGAAGAATATTTAAAGCAAATATACATATAAAGCAAACAAAAAAATGTATCCAAAAAGTAATTGCAGTAACGTACTAGAACACAGAATTTCTAGATAGGACAAGCACTGCCTATAGCAAAGTCAGACCTGAATAAATTTCCTCTGGTTGTTCTACGTGTTAAATTTCCAGTACAGTGGCTGCTCCCAGGTGAATGATGGTGCAGAGGTCATGGATATCTGGGCCATGGTATACATTCTTTCCTTTTCCTAGTTAGTTTTTAAGAGACACTTTCATCCCTACCTGAACTTTGGTTCAGAAACCTCATAGGGTCAGAACCTTGTTTGCTAACTTTGAGTTAAGGGCTACCTTGGGGCTTCATAGAAGTTTTGACATTAAAAGGCCTCAATGCAGCTTCTCTAGAATTTCCCAAGAAAGTTTCAATTAATGATTAATAATTTCTCAAGGAGATGTGTTAAGTTCCTGGACATCTAAAATCAGCTTTGAAAAAAATCCTGTTCAACCCATGATATAGCCCTTCTGGAGTGTTACAGTACCTAATATCTCTTCTTTGATCTATAGAATGATCATGAAAATAATTATGGCTACAGACAAGTGCCTTTATGTTCTTAAACTCCATGATAACTTGGTTTGCCAACAGGGTTTCCTTGGCAACATGCCTTAGTTGGGTGTTACACTCTCTAATTCCTCCTCTGACTCAAGTCATATCAGCATGAACTTGCTTTAACAACAATAACAACAGCAACAACAACAACACAATCCTATATTTAAATTCTTTTCTGAGTCATAAGCTGCTGATTACAAGTGCTTGCTGGGAGGCAACATAGCATCCTCCCTAAATATAAAAGGTCTGTAGGCTCTGAAGGTAGACTTCCTTGGTTCTGTATTTTGTCACAAGGTACTCTTAGACGTGTTATTTTTAAAGCTTCAGATTATAATTTTTTGTTAGTTTATTTAGTAATACAGCAATAATAATGCTAATGCCACTGGATTGCAAAGGGAATTAAATAGCATAATGTGTGCAAAAAGCTTAGTGGCACTCTTGGCACACAATTAGTATTTAACAAAATTTCAGCTGTTATAGACTTCTCACCAGACTAGAACACATTTTTTTCCCCAGAAACACATATGGATAATATTTCAAATGAAATAGAGAGTGGATTCTTTACAATCTCTAAAGCACTGTGTTCTCAGTTACACACAAAAAAAATTCTACTTCTGTTTAACAGATACACAGATGAAGATGACATCTATGGAATCTTTTTCTTGCAATTGATGCATTCTTTAGTTCAGTAATATCATCCCACTTTGTATCCAAGACATTGTCTCTGTTCATGTAGAATTCAGGTAAGTCCCCTAAACTTCTTTGTTCTTTTCCATCTGTATAAAAAAGGTGGTGGGAATATTTGTACACCAATGCTACTATTTTATGGCTTTCAGTTACCAGACTTATAAAAACCTCAGTTTTATCTAAAAAGTTAACTTTAATATAATGTTTCATCAGTTACTAAAATATCTTCATTCTTGGTGTATTTCCAAGTTTAATTTCTAGCCTAATGACGTAGAAATGGCTACTTCCTCTGGCATAAGAAAGTTATCAGTAAATTAAATATTCTTATGTCTGTATTTCAAACTTAAAATTGCTTGTTGGAAGAATTGAAAGAAGTATTCTATTATAACCTTGAGCAAATGTATTAATATATTCAAAACTCATTTGAATGTCTATTATGTGCTAGATACATACTAACTTCTAAAGAAAATTATGTTTATATATATGCTTTATAATTTTGAGTGGCATTATCTATTTTAACATTTACAATTATCTGATAAGAAAGGTGAATTGATTGTGGGAGACACCAAGTGACTTTTACATCATTCTATAATTAAGTGCTGGACAGCATGTGGACACAATCTATTAAAATTGTATATCATTTCCAATCAAACTGCACTCATTCTGAAGTTTTGTATTTGTTTTACCACAAAGTCAGGAAACATCCAGTTCAATACATATCTTTATCAAAACTTTAACCTTATGATAAATAAAATCTCCTTTCTTAGCCTGAGTCAGTTTAGGATATACTGTATTTCAGAATGATGAACTAACACAGTGAAAAGTAATGCATTATGCAGAGTTGGAGGGCCTGGAAAAATCAGCTGCTGTTGTTTTAGCTAATGTATAATGATTTCAGGTTTTCCGAATAATGAAGCAGAGAATGGCATGTTTCTCTCTAAAGGGTGCAATTTCAGCTCTCAGCCTGGAACTTTATCAGAAATGCAGATTTAGAAAAACAGAGTGGTCTATGCATCTGCTCAATAGAATGGGCTATGTGAATGCTTGTGAATTCTTTATTTTGGTAAACCTGATGATTTGAAAGCAGACAGAATGATTAAGTTCCCATGATTAGTAAATAAGGGGTTTGGGACTTAAATCCATTTCTTTCTGGCTTCTAAACCACAGCTCCTGCCCCTGTCTAATGGGAATCATCTTTTCATTATGGGGATTAGGGAGCTCCTTCTCTGTAGCCTCAGTGCCAAGCATATTATGGGTGCTCAGTAAATAGGTGTTGAATTGTCTGTGTGGATGAACTTTTCATCGTAGCACCAAATACCTGCCTAAGCACTTCATTTCATGGGGCTGAAGGGTTAAAACTGGACCAGCCATGGACAGTTGCATTTTCATGTTATTTAAATTTCTTATGAAGGTTGTTTATAACAATCTCATACAGAAAGTGATTGTTTCATGCTTAACACCTTCTCAGAACTCACAGCATCTGAAGTGGTCTATTCCATTTTCACAGGTGCACCTGTACCCACATGCACACAAGCGTGGCAAAAGGATGTTGTTATTATTGGGTTTTATTTTTAAATATATTTACTTGTGGTTAGTTTATTGTAAGCTAAAATCTTGTCCCCAAAATTTTCACCATGTTTTCTGTTCTCTATTGGGGGACAAACTTGTAGTTTAATTGTCCACATATATAATGTATATAATTGTCCATATATAATCTCAGTATTTATATTACAGTGTTTTCCAGCTATTGCCAATTAAATACAAGGCCACCAAGGTTATTTTTCTTCTAAAAATACTTTTCTTCAACCATCATAAGCACAACTAACACCATGACCAAGGACACTTTCTGTACAATATCACCATGGAATTTCAATGTCAGTGAAAAAAAAATATGTAGAAAGAGAATTACCTTAAAAGCAACTTAAATATTGAGACAACACATTCCTTGATGTGTATAATAATTGCAAAAAACAATTTGATGAACATTTAAAGTTCAAACTGCCTAGAATTTTTTTCCCAGTGAAAAGAATATTGCAATTCATTTTCTGTACTTAAACGTGTTGCAATTAAATATTATTCAATATAAAACTGCCTATTTCAAAATATATGCTTTTATACCCAAATATATGTATGTTTATATATGTAATTTTATATTTAACCCTCCATCTCCCAAAAGATACCACAAAGTAAATTTCAAGAGAGCAATGACAAGTTTATCTTTTGTTCACTGCCATATCTTCAATACATCAAACATTGCCTGCCATACAGTAAGTAATCAATAAATGTTTGTTGACTTAATTACTAATGAATCTAATCCTAAGAATTTCTAATAGTAAGAGCTTTGTGCTAGGCATTAGCTTACCACTGGTAATTCAAAGATGAATTTCATCTGTTCACTGTCTTTCAGGACCTAATAGTGTGTTGATTTTTATAAAAACGTATAGGGTAGGCATCACTTTCAATTAGTCCCATGTCCGAAAGTTGGCAGCCAGGCTCAGTGAGACTGAGAGACTCGTTCAAGTTCACCTATCTAATAGTGGCAGAGCCAAGACTAGAACAAATCATATCTATCAGAAATTTCTTTCAGAAACTGTTCTGCATGCCGACAATTAAACTGCAAATGTTTAGAGTCAGGAACCTAAATGAGTCAACCTGAAGCAGCCCTTTAATGGACTCAGCCTCTGACATGATTCTCAGTAAAAAAGCTAAAAGATACTTGGAGTGGTCCCAAGGAACTCAAACCTTTCACAGGATTCATGAGCATTAGAAGAGCTTTGGAGAAGGATTTTTCCCAGAGTACCTAGAATTCCTAGTTATGGATGGGAGACAGAAGGGAAGTGCTGAGCCAGGGTTTTTAGCTGTGAATGGCACTGGTCTTGAAGCCTAAAAGACAGTCATATGGTTGTACTAATTTCTAGTGATTTTTACAAAAATGGTTATTATGAACATTGCACATTGAGTTGTCACTTTGAACACCTGGCTTTTACAACAGGCTTTGTGTCCCAAAGGAAGACATACCAATACACTACCAAAGACTGGAACAACTAGCACCACACAATATTTTCAAAAGTAAGTATGTTAATATATGTTAAGTGCCTTGCAAATGGACATGTCTTTAAATCACTTATTTCTAATTTTAGGACCATGTTTTCAAGAAGCAATCTCAAATAAGGACAGACTTTTTTGAAGAAATGGTATATGTATTTTTTTTCAAATAATGGAAAGGAAAAAATATTCAACATACAATGGCCTTAGGGTTGCATGATTTGTGTGTGTGTGTTCATTTTGTGACTACTGAACTACTACCTAAAATAGTTAATAGTTGTAAATGCAAAGCATTTTTTCATAGTGATAATTTTCAGTGGAAATTATTTGGCCTGATAGGATTTAACTTTCTCAAGGCGTTGTTTCTCAAACAGCCTATTCCTAGGCTGCAAAGGACATATTTGTAGCAGTCTGAGAAAATCATATTTTCCTTTTTGGAAAAGAGATGATTCATTACTCAAATTTAAGAAACACTGTTTATTATAAAGTGTAAAGCCAAGTATATAACATATGCATGTGTTAACACACACAAACTTACACAAAATCCTAAAAGAAAATAAAAATGTTAAATGTTATTTTCTTTTCAGAATATTTTTATTTTAATGAATGTATGTTTTCCTTATGTAATAAATAAGCCAAAAACACAGTAAAAATACAGTAAAGTCATATTAAAGTTACCAGTTATTAAATAATGAAGTCCAAGTACATCTTATTTAGTTTTACTGTGTTTTACTTAGGATCACTTTTAACTCAAAATTTTATACATCAGCTCTATAGCTATCAGGTCATGCATTTTACTAATTAGACAAGATCTGTTGAGAACATTTTAACATTTTTAAAATCTTTAAACATATGTTCAATAAAATTGCAATAATACTACCTTTCTGATCAATTCTGGATTGTTTTAACACAGAAAAAGACATTTCCTATAGTTTCAATAAAAGTGTATTATAAAATATAAATTATCAACTATATTACTATTAAGATTAATAATAACTATAATTACAACCTGAGTAATGAATGAGTCTGATTCTCCACAGAGGACAAAATTAAAAAGAAAGAAGTGTTTTTGAATCATTTAATTTGTTAGGGCATTTTGCTGGTGAAGTTCGTATTATTACCTGTTTTTCTTTTCTTTTTTTTTAAAGATGGGGTTTCACCATGATGGCCAGGCTGGTCTTGAACTCCTGACCTCAGGTGATCCACCCACCTCGGCCTCCCAAAGTGCTAGGATTACAGGCGTGAGCCACTGCGCCAGGCCTACCTGTTTTTCAATATGAAAGTTAACACAGAGACATTAGCAACTTTAATCAAAGTTACATACGTTGTATACAAGTGAGAATGCCAGAATTTGAATTTGAACCTTTGGTCTTTACAAATGGTTTTTCACCATTACTATGCATTCCTGCTTCTGAAGTCCCCTTAAAGATGAAGCCAAGAATCTTACCTTGTCCCATGCAGCCCTTTATCTCTGCATGTCACATCTCACCCTTCCTTTACCATTGGTTCCACTGAAACCAGCTTCCTCATGCTCCATCTGGAGACCCAAACTCACCTGATATTTTTCTCTTCTTTCTTCAGCTCAATTAAAAAATATTTCTGTATTTTCTTCTTCGGGTGTACTACTATGGACTACATACATCAGATGCTGAGAAATATGCAGTTAAGATACAGACATTCTTCAGAGTCATTTTCATCATCTACTATTCTTCAAGTTATTTAAAATATGCTCTGAAGATGTTTTTAAAGTACAATCTAAAACTTGAAAGAGGAGGTTCTCAATTCTGAATAGCTATTATAAAACACACACACGTGCATGCATGCACACACCCACACATCCATTATATCTATTTCTATCTGTACATGCTTGTATGTCTGTATTTTGCCATCAGACTCATGGAGTTCAAAAGCAATACTGGCTTTCAGTGAATGCTCCTATAGCAATGTTAGCAAAGTGCTATTGCGGCTGACTCAGTGCCTATTTAAATGAAATAGCAGGGCCATTTCTTCCCATGTTATGGGCTTCAGTGCACAGCAGAGAGCAGCTGAGGCTTTGTTGACACACATCTGAGTGACTCTCCACAGAGGTCACCTAAGGACACAAGAAATTAGAGGCCAAATAAATATCCCTTTTGCATCTTCAAAGACTGACCTTTCCAGGTCTGCTTTAAAGAAGGGGATTTTTCTTCTACTGCCAAGGACAAGAATCTGGCCTAAGCCCAAATGTTAACAAAAATATAAATAAATAATTACAAGATGCCACTTCCTCATCAGAGCTTTCTAAGGTGGGAGCATTCATTGTCAGTGTGAATTCTGTACCAGGAAGAAAATCACTGGAACAAGAGTACTAAATTTGAACCAGGGCACCGTAGGAAGTGTGGGTGCAGGTGTGGGCTTTGTACACAGATGAACCAAAATTTATACCTGTACATCCGAGTTCTACCTTCTAGTAGTGGTCTTTTGTGATCTGATGGACCCTAGGCAAGGGTTTAAGAAAAGAGGTACCAGGGAGTACCTTCTTACTTAGTAAGAGGGAGTGCTTAGTAGTGAGTTAGAGACTGGGAAGGATTAATAGTTAACAAAGGATCTTTTAATAAGCAGGTTACAGTTATGGGTAACTGAGGCTCAGTCCCACTGGGAAACTCTAAGAGACAGTATAGAACATGTCTCAGAGTTGACCCAACAGGTAGGCCAAGAAGCTAGGTGTTTTTCTTCCACCTTCCTTTAGTCACTGCCTGAAGTTACTTCTGAGACCATTAATATCCTGGCACACTAGGATATGTCTGTAAATTGAGTAGAATCATAAGTATTTCACAAAGTCTTATTGAACATTAGCTGGAATTACATAAATAAAGTGCCTAACAGTGCCCATTACCAATGACTACAGAAAGAAAGGCCTAGCTATATTTCACTTTTAAGGGGTGGTTGACAAAGGGTACATTTAAATATTATTAGGACACTCTAAGTTTTAAGGCAGCCAACTCTATGGGCCACATGATGAAGTTCCTTGTAAAACAATATTTGAAGTGCTTTTATCTAGGGATAGAGGTGCTTTATTTGAAGGTGAGGATAGGGGTAAGAATGAATTGTGAGTCCACTTACTAAGTAGCAAATGTGTATTAACTCCAGGGAAAGGAAAGGTCATATAGAAGGAGGGAGGAAGTGAATTAATTACAAAGCATCTTGTTAAATAATTATAAGAACCTGAGAAAAGGTTAAAAGAATTATGGTTCCACATGCTAACTGCAGCCATGTCTATACTGAGCAAACAGGTCAACTTACTGAACCAGGAGAAGGAAGAAAATATGCAAAAAAGAGGAGACAGCCTGAAACAGTGAAATTTTCAGGTTTCCTCTTGGTATGTGGACATCTAAATATATCCATTTACCTAGAAAAGTTATTTATGCATTGTGTTCAGTACTGTCGGTGACTATCTGTGCATGCAATGTCTATGTTTAAGTTATCAGTATGTTAAAATAGGATCTTTCCTTGGATTTTTGTAGGAAAGGTATAATTACCTTTTCATGTATAACGAACACAACAAAATATATTATACAAAATAGAACCAATGCAAAATAATTTAAAGACCATGTAAGGGTATTTTATTTGTTATAATTAGGTAACTTAATTGCTCTTTTAGGACTATTTCAGATTGAAAGCTTAGTTTAAGCCTCATCTGAGATCTGAAATTTAACGGCATGCAGTTCTATGTGAAACACATGAAAGAAGAAAGAGACCTGGTTTCAAGTAATGACTGTGTCCTGCACAGACAGAAGACAATGACATAATCTCTGCAACCCTCAGTCTGCTGAGCTACATGGCGAGAATAAAAAGTCTTACCTTGGATGAAATATATTTGCCAGTCTATAGTACTTCCGGGTGCTCACAGCATTGTAACTCAGATATAATTAATTTAATAAATGATCCTATGGGATGTTTTCATAGTTCAATGCTTGATACATGGGACAGTTTCTGCATATGAGCCAGGATGAACAAATTGCTGTGTGGCATGTCTACAGAGTACATGTGCTAGAGGTACCACATATATTCATTACTAGAGGTACCACATATATTCACTTATTCACAATATGTGTCAATGACTATCAAATATGGGACCATTTAAGAACTGTAGAGCAAAAAAAACCACAGAAGATCTAACCATAGTTCACAAGTTGTTTGTTTTAATAGGGGATCCATTTATATAATTAGCTATATAATTAATTATAATAAAGTCTCGCTAGGGATGTTTGAAAAAAATCAGGAATTAGTAATTACAAGTAATATCTGCAGCTGACACTAGATTAGGCAGCGAGGCATATGTAGGTAAGAACAAGAATCTGAAGCCTGAGTGTTTAGGTTACAGCCCTACTTCTGGTACTAGTAGAATGACTTTGGGCAAGACATTTAACCCCTATGCACTTTAAATTTCATTATCTTTAATATGGAGTCCTTGTAGGCCACACATTTTTTTGAGGGGCAGGGGGACACAGGGTGAATAATTAGAATGGTGTCTGATATGTGGCAAAGGCTAATTAAGTGTTGGCTTTTATTATTATGTCTCAGATTTTAGATGAAGGGCTTTATGAACACCGTTTAATCTGATCAATACTATGAACTAAGGCTAGTGTCATCTTCATTTTATAGATGGGGAAATTTGACTTCAAGACATTATTTTAACTTACCCAGTTTAACACAGATAATCTATAACTGAGACAGGTTTTCTTCTATATGACTGCAATGCAGTCTCTTACCCATATCACCATACATGCTTTTGGAAAAATTAGACAAAACAAGGAGAAAAGTCAGGATAATGTCTTTGTTGAAAATGCAGACTTGAACAATTAAAGGATGTTGGCCTTTAAAAAGGGAGGGCTTGGAGGGCTTAGAGGCCAGGCACAGTGGCTCATGCTTGTAATACTAGAATTTTGCCAGGCCAAGGTGGGAGGAGAGCTTGAGGCCAGGAGTTTGAGATCAGCCTGGGCAACACAGAAAGACCCTGTCTCTACAGGAAAAACAAAAACAAAAACAAAAACACAACCCTGAAAAACTTGGCCTGGTGATGCACACCTGTTGTTATGGCTTGACCTCATGAGCTAGAGGTTAGAGTGAACTATGATCACACTACTGCACTCCAGCCTGGGCAACAGAGCAAGACCCTTATCCCTCCTGCTTATAATCTTATAAAAATTTTATAATCTTATAATTGTGCCTGAAAAACAGTAGATGGGGCTTGCTAATCTATACCTAATATCCCTCTGTGTTTGGGGTGGTTGATAATGTAATCATGATTGAAGCTAAGTTCTACCTGATATTGAAGAGAATTGATAAGAAAATAACCCCTCTTTCTAACAGGGCATATTGCCTTCTCTATGTAAGATTGCAATATATACTTAAAAGGGGCATAATCCAAATATCTTTTTTGTCCACTCAAGAATCTAAATTAGCCTAGGTTCCTCCCAAAAGAGAGAAACTGGTAAGTCTATGTGGGTGTTTTAAGAAGTCTGCTGTGAAAGTTCAGAAAACCAAATGGCTAAATCAGACTGGGTACAGATGGAAAGATGATCATGGAAGATTAGTCTTACCTTGAGGCTGTAAAAAGATGTGTAAGCTATTATTCTCCCATAATGAGTGTTTTACTGATAGTAGATTTTAACCCCCTTTGCTCAATTACCTTTTATTTTATTTCCTCCAAGCTCTCCATTCTCTAGGTGGCCATCTATATCTATTCAGTTACGTGCTCCAAAAATAAGTCATTAAACACATCTAGCAATAAACAGAAAATATACTGAAACTAGCTTATCTTACAAGGAGTACATATTCAGCCAGTAAAGATGAGTTAATGGGTTTTCTTTTTCTGTCTTTTATTTTTTTTGTGGGGGGGATGCAGTTTCACTTTTGTTGCCCAGGCTAAAGTGCAATGATGCAATCTCGGCTCACAGCAACCTCCACCTCCTGGGTTCAAGTGATTCTCCTGCTTCAGCCTCATGAGTAGCTGTGATTACAGGTGACTGCCAC